>MNPL01018969.1:3726-15028 GCA_002081605.1 Tropilaelaps mercedesae
GAAATGTCAATGGACGTCGTAACGCACACATCCAGCATTAACAACCTTCTAGTGGCAGTGCTTGCGAACGTTGATCACCTATATTTCATGAATGTTTTTGCTGTGCTTCCAGCTAGCGTTCTTCAAATAAACTAATAGATTGGCTATACAGGTCGTGTCTAGATTATAGCGTTTTTTGAAATGTGAGGTTTAAACACTTTTTTAAAGCTCTTTGCCTTAAATTCGGCCACTATCTGGTGGTGCATGTGCTTGATTGTCCCGTCATCAGCTCATAATTGAATATAATATACAATACACGATATCACCATTTTTACATTTCTTATTCTCTCTTCATAGTTTCCATTTCATTTTGTTATGCCTCGGCTCGAAATCGGGTTTGAGACCTTGGAGCCGACAACCCTGGCCGATCAGCTGTCGCGCCACCTCTGCGGTGTGCTTATTTTTAAGATTATTGTTGGAATACTCCAACATGGTGGCCACTTCTAACAGCATGAAGCGGCTAAAAACGGTCTTCCCAACAAAGTTATTGTGTATCGGTGCTGTTGCCAGCTAGCTCTTGGGATTCACCCGTAACCGGATAAAGTCAAACCAAATTTAGGTAGCCAATTCGGCGGGCTGGGCAGTTGACAATCTTGTATGAGAAGACGCGGAGGCGACCCCTTCTGTTGCCTTTTGGTCGATTCCCGTCCCGACGAATAGCCGATTGAGTCGCGTGTAGCTACGACAATTGGCGGGAAAAGATGCAAGAACTGAGTGGCGAGCAAACCCGCCGAACGCTGACACGATGGAGTCCAATCTGGTCAGGCACTTGCGCGAAAAAAAGTTGAGTAGTTTCGGATGTGGTGTGAACCCGATGACTATATTTTTTTGACCCGGAACAACGGCTGTTCACAAGGGTCGGGCAGGCTGCCTCCTAGTGACGCTTTCGCCGAGGAATGACCCGCGTCCCCCGTAACCAGCTTCTACTCCGGTTTCTGGTTTAGTAATAGCAGAAGAAGGACATGTTAAGCCAAATTTTCATCAGATGGTTGGCACATTTGACAGAAAAATTAAGCCGCAATCTAGATAAATAAATACCGCGGTAAAATAACTTGAGGTTGATTTGCTTACAAAAAATGAGGCGTTCGACCAAGGGCCAAACCTGAAAAAGGACAATTAATGCCCACAGTTTACAAGTGCGATGTATGTCTATTTTATTATTACTACGTTTTTCGTTCACTATCAGTGAAAGAGCTCTGGACAACAGTGGAACAACAGTGGAATAGATTACACCGAGCATTTCTATGCTAAGCGGGAAACGTGAGCCGATGCAGAATGAGCCCACCTGCCACCCTACTAGCGCACTGCCGAACCCTTTTCCAAGCTTAAAAAATTACATGAGACGCATTGATGAACATCAACCTTAAATTCCACTTTAAGTTTAACCAGACAATGATGCACCGTTGTCGGATATCTGCGTGATATTCCTCTACACGGTATGTGCCGCCGTTTCCGTATACTGACAAAAAACATTTATTGGAAACTACAGTGCCATAAAATAGCTCAGAATTTTCTTTTAAACGTAGACGTGTGCTTCGTTCTTCCGACCTGACTCGCGCTACAATACTTCCATGCCGACAAAATCGTTCTTTCATGCTTCTATACGGCCAAAAGACGTTGAGTCCAGTGGGGTACCAGGGCAACGTTGTCTTACTCAAAGTCCTAGGGCATCAGGACGTGCTGCCACGCTTTGGTCCTCAACAACCACTCGACGGGCGAGCAGATATTGTTAATCAGGAGTAAAAATCAAATTGCTTTGACACTTCTATTCTGCATTGTTCATCTAAACGGCGAAGAGAACTACGCAAGATCCATGTGGACATCTGCGAACGTATAATCGCATGACTAAGGCGTTGTCTGTCCAACTGCGCTACGAATCAGTAGCGCAGTTGGGCAGACAGAGGGCATTGTTTCGCACAGGGGGGGGGTGCAAGCGGGCGATCGGTTACAATGGACATCGTTGCATGCAACTGCCGCCGTCTGTTATTATGTAACGTAGTCGGAAAAGCGACATGAAAGCTGATCCCTGATGATTCCAACGACACCGGCCAGAAGCGTAGCCTGTCAAGAGGATCCGACAAACTGAGAGAGGTACAATTCGGAACTTGACGTGATCGCCGCGTAGTCAACGCAGTGAATCGTGCGGTGGCCACGCTCTGTAGTTGTACTGATGATAAACACGATGGGGAGAAAACAAGCCGACAAATAGATTGGTGGATTACGTAACGATATCGGCGGGTTACACACGTGAACAACACGTGAGCAGGTATTTGGGTTGGAGCGCAATGCATCAGGCCGGAAAAGAACGAAAAGGTCAACGGAACCTTTGTGGTATCTATAAAGCGCTAAAGGAGTGCAGACTCTAATGCGTTTGGACAGAAGTGTCAGGCCTTTGAGAAACGGTAACTCATCATATGGCGAATGAACTTTGCAAGACGAAGCAAAACGTGTTGTTACAGAACGACTCGAATGGTCCAGGAACACCGAAGACTTAACCGCAGTGTCGAGCTGTCCACGGATTTCATACATGGAGAACACAGACGCTCTTGTCAAGATAATGGGTTGGTGTGTACTAGGTGTAAGTACGATATTACAGGGAGTAACACGTTCACCGCCGAGTGGTACAACCGAGTTGATGAACGGAACCGATTGGATTGAAGCCGTTTGAACGGAGCACGGTCAGTTCCGCTGTCGGTTATTGAAACGGCGTCGGGTTATGATCTTTGGTACTAGCGTTCAACCTTCTTTTCGGTAACTTGGTTGACTGTGAATTGGCACTACATCCAATACATGTTTCTACAACAACCTCAATCTCTTTAATTTCTTGGACAGAAAACGGGTGTGATGCTGAAAAAGCGTGTGTGAGTAAATGTCTGTCCTTCTGAACTCGCAGCACAACTGCAAGACGCCACTTCATTGTCAGCGGGGCCACAGTGGGATAGACTGGGCTAGATAAATCTCAAGACACGTCATACCCTACAGCACAGCCCCTATTATGACAATGACTTGACATCAAACAGTTCATTAACAGCACCATTGAGTGTACCAAGAAGTCCACTTGCATTATACCAACACTGTCTTAACTCGCATGCACCACGCGTGGCGGGAGCTCTCGTGAATAAACCGGACATTCCATAAACGTTCCGTGAACGGAGTGGGTGCATCACAGCGAAATCCATCAGCAAAAATTTGATTAATGAAAAAGGATCTATTTAATTTAAGCGACAGCAGCAGCCGAGAATTGATTCGATTAACAGATCGCACATTTCAGCTACGGCCCAGCTATTTGCTTGCTACCGTACTCGACATTTCGCCTCATAACAGGTCCGTGGGCCGACGATGCACAGCGACCATTCGGCGGCACTCGCGACGAATCGGATGTGCGCGGCTTCCAGTGAAGTTTAACATGGAGGAACTGGAAGACAAATAGTGGGTTGATGGGGATTATTACCGGTGTTAATGTTCATTACATTACGGACGATGGTAGATCACGCGAACTGCCAAGCCGAACCAAGACAACACCCTATTTGTTTATATTTGGGACTATAAATTACAAAAAAAGACACATTCTGTGCCAAGAAGCATTGGTTAGAGAAAAGGTTTTCCAAGACTTGTCATTTTTGTTCTGAGCTGTGCTTGTGCACTCCCAGAATAACCGAAACGTGGGTTTCACTACCATAGTTGAATTCATCATCGCCTGTTTTTGAACGATTTAGAGTTTGTATTGTCTTCTTAAATATGTGTGTCTTAAATATGTGAGTTACTGTATAAAACCATTGGAATGTGGTGCTTCTGCTGAACTACTCCTTTCCAATGGCTTTCTACTGAATCTATGTGATGTGCAATCGGCTCATGTGAAAAGCAGCAGTTATGCCAATAAGTCATCCCTGACGACTGAAACTATTCTAACCTTCTGGATAGAAAACAGACGAATGCTTTAATGTTTCATTTGTGAAATGCGTATTACCCAAGTGAAATGTAAAATCTCTCTCTTGTTCATCTGTACTGCGTATCTTTAGGAATTACGGTCAACGGTTTACGCTTGAATAAATAAACTTAACCAAGCCACTATTAACTCTGTGACAAGGCCGTACTCACAGAAACCTTGTCACAGTCACCTTGTTGCGGGTGCGTGAATACATAAATTCAGCATTGATGAATGCGACATAACTTACATTCTGTAGTTTAGTAACGATGCCAAGCATTAATTTTTTCCGCTTTTATTTTTATTATTAACATTACTTGTGCTATAACCACATTTTCTGTCGCGTTTGTTTAGATGCGTTTCGGGGAGTCTTGAAGGAGGCTCCGCTGCTGTTATCACACGTCAAAGGGCCCAGATTAGTAAGAAAAGAAAGAACGTGAAAAGATGTCAGTAGCCGAATCAAACCACCCAGGCTCACCAAGGACAATATGGGCGTGTTCCCGGCTACTGCGAGCTACCTATTGACTTCTGAGTTTTGCGATGCCGACAGCTGCTGAAGCAGAAACGACGGTTGTGACCTGGCGACTGAACTGATTTACGCAGCACGTGTACGCTATTCGCACAATTCTTGAAAATGCTGCCATGCATATACGCACGATCTATTATAGAGGTCAGACTGCAGCTTTCTAAGTGTATTGGCAAATAGTTTTCTTGATCGTTCAAACGAGAAGGAACATGCATAGGAAACCGGTGAAGACTAACCTCAATTCCTGTTCTCACGATTCAAGAGTTTTTCTGTGAGTGTAATGTTTGGATGCTTCATAAAAGCTTGCTTACGGTGGCTTGCCAGGCCAATTCAGCGAAAAGGCCATCTTTTCACATCCGTAGCAACCTTCTGTAACGACCGCTCAGAAAAAAAGATGTTGTAGACAACTATCACCAATTATAGTACCAAAGCCTATGCTGCATCACCTCTTCATTAAACCTAGATTACCTTAAATACAAGCATAATCGGCCACTCCGATACAAAAGTCCTGTTGTCCTTTGAAGCATTCGTAAAGGTTCTTGTGGTTTCAATGCAAGGGCTGGGATAAGCATTATTTTCTCTGGGCCTACCTCAGTCTCAATAGAAATGTGAATAAATAGAATTTTTACGTGGTTTCACGACAATCCTGAGCTGGTTAACCAGACTGTTACGTAATGTGGGTACGAGCACTTTCCGTTAGCCATTGCAGAATTACTTTGAGATTGATTACGAATTCCTGGTGTCATTTACAAACATATAGGTGAAGAGAAGAACTATTCCCGTGCGAAGTTTGTCCTTGGCGAACATTTTAAACTATATACAAATATATTGGCTAGAGGCCAAACGTAATGTAAGCGTGCCCTAGACGTATCACGTATTCATAAACTCTTACCAGGTCATCAGCTTCAGCATCATTTCGACGCTAAGAGATCCTCGGGCAGATTTCGATCGGAGGTGTGTGATACCTCAGTTGGCTGCACCTCAGTTTGATAAAAATATGAATACACTAAACCGTTTTCAATATAACTACATGGGGGGCGTGAGATCAGTAGAATTTATGCGGGCTTCCGAAAATACAATAAAGCCCTATGCGCTACAGCTCGATATTCCGCAAACTGGGCTTTCGTTGCATCATCTAACGAAATGTGATACGAGCTGCATTAAAACGTGCATAGTACATTGTCTATAGTACCTTACATCTGAACTTCGAATTAAGACCTATAAGAACTTGCATTATTATTATTATCTATTTATGTTGTATGTTGAGATGGCTGTCGTACGTTTCTATTTTGGTATCCTGATCTATGGTCTGTGTGGCGATGTCTGTCGGGAGACAATTCAGTCCTTGCGTAATCTTTCCTCCACACTGTCTGCATGTTCAGTGCCCGTTTAGTCGCTATTGAAGTCTCCCTGCGATCACTATAGCGTAATACTGAAGCGTCAAAATTTCTAACATTTTTTAGCTCTCTTTTCTTTTTTTTATCCTGACAAGTTCAGGATGCCCGTATAACTTACGTTTGCTACGAACGCATTGATATTTCGTGTGTCGCATCAACGAGGGAGAGCTGATTTTCGATTTGTGTCCTGTTCAATTTTCGTATTTGCATGAGTCCCTTTGGCTGGCTGCTGCAAAAATATAACAACTCGCCTCTCGCTCTAAAAAATGCCCTACAAACGTCTCAGTTTCCGAACAAATGCGCAGCCACCGACAGGCCAACAGTTATACGATAAACATATATTACCTGTCAACCAGTGAAAGAAAAATGTCTGGTAAGCCCTCCTAATTGTTTGCTTAACAAATAGGTATTTTCACCAGTCGCTCACACGCCTCACATGCCAGACACGGCATAATAACTAAAATCAGATGAGCATGATCTGCTTAGCAGAGAGAAGAAAATTAGAATAAAAATCATATCCCATTAAAATCATAATCCTTCACCGGTGCAACACCGAAGTTGCATCAAGTGGTTATGATATTGTTTGATACGGTTAAAAACTTAAAGTAGAGGTAACTTAGTATTTGAAACAGTTATTTCTGTCACGGACGACAGACAATACATTTAGCCCGTTGTAGCTAAACAGGAAAATTCCAAGAATGTTTAGCGTGTCCAAGAATGTATGTACTTCCGGATGTGTGGTATTTAAAGAACGTTTTTAGTTGCAGATCGCTGCGTCTTCTAATTAAATTCACTTTTTATGGGGCATTTCGGAAAAAAATGTGTGCTCACCTTATAGCATCACTCATAACTACTGCTTGCCTATCATACATCTAGTTTTACTGTCAAGTCCGTTTTTATATTATTCTTATTAGTACTATTATTGTTATTATTGCAATAATAATAATAATAATAATAAAAATATTTACTATTATTATTGTACGTTTAATAATGTTCAGGTGAATTTATTAGATCATATGCCGTATCGATATTACGATTACGGATAGAGTTTTGTAACAAATTAAAAAGAATATGACACCAAACGTAATTAAAACGTTCTCGAAGTGTTTGAAACAAATCAGCCCATACTGTTCAAATGTGTATCAACACAGATTTATAATAGTCGCCTTACAAACGTCATCGACGATTGTGATTTATCAGGGGAGGATGGCTGTTGAACCCAGTGAAGAACTGGCATATACAGACTATCGAATTTTGATGTGAATGGGCAAAAAATGGAGATGTTAATATTTCATTGCCTTTTATAGCTAGCGGGGGCTGAAGGGTGGCAAAGCATATTCTTATCATAACTAGGAGTGTTTTGTCGACTCCCTGCATGAAAAGAAAGGCTGCAATTCTTTGTAGTTGTCATGGTCGCCACTACAACAGAGTGAAACTGACAAATTGAATGGTTACGTGTCACTACGAAGTGGCAAAGAGCAAAAAAACTGGAAAACTGTTCGATTTCAAACGAATTCTTTTTCAAATTCTACCTCTCAATCTTCGGCATTCGACAAGACCTGTTGCGGACGGGATCTAGCCCGCCAAAATTTTGTTAAATGAACTTCATATTTATATATGTTATATAACAGAGACGTTAGTGCCAAGCAAAAATAGCTTCACTAGCGGGATCACTTTTTTATTAGAGTGAGACCTTCTTCAGGTGGTCGGCTTTGTGCGGGAAGTGACCCCTTTGACTTCCAAGACCTTATTGAAATAGCTAAACACATTGATATTGTACGATGAATTTGTCGGAACAACTCACCAGGCTATATGACACTTGAATATATATATATATATATATATATATATATATGCAAATATACTCAGGTAAATGTATGTAAAGGATTTTTTTCAATTCGTGTCCGTCCCCTTTTTGTAAGTGAGATGCTGAGTGCTTTAAACGTTCTGTTAAATTCATGAGGCTGTATCGTATTCAGCCTTTATCGTATGTCAGCGATCAGCAGAGAATAGTCCACCGAAACACCTAAGCTAGCTGCCTTCTTGAAAAGTCGTAGAAGATTAATTCACCTCTGTTTCTTTTTCTGCAGCACAAATTTTATATGATTCGCACCGCCGAACTTCGATAAATGTATACACCGGCGATCTCCTCATGTCGGGAAAATTCATTTGTTTTCGTTACCGTCAACAAGCGTTGTCTGTCATAGCCTTTCGAATCGTGAAAAAATGCTTAAATATCAAACGAAGCAAAGCTTTCCAGCTAAATTAACGGTCCTTATTTTTTGGTCAAATAAATCTATGGTTTTTTATTATACATTACATCGCGATCATATAAAAACCGTTCATGTTTTTCCATTGCCCACTTGCCGTTCGAAGCTAAAACCAAAGTTGCTTTCCTTTTTCTCTTTGATTTGCTACACTAGACAAACAGATATAATCAAATGGCCTGCGGCAAGTAAAAACGGCTACTTTCCTGAGATGACAAATTTTCAAATTTACAAATTTTGAGGTTTCTTTTTTACTGGTCCACTAATAATGATAATAGCTCGCTACAGTTTACATCGTGCATAGCTGTACAGGTAATAGGCAAACATGTGGGCTAGCTTACCGCTTACGATCGTGGCACGCCGCAACCCCTGAAATCCAACTCGAGATGGAATTAACTGGGTGGTGTGCCACTAGCTTGGATGAACGATGAATTCTTCATTTTATCTTACAAATCCTGTGCATTCGGTTTTCGTCGTGTGGGGTGGTTCCTAATTTTCATTTTTACTTCTTTTTCGAACGTTTCGCCCTTGCACACTGTACCGCTGTCGGCTAGCCGGGTGTAATGGCCCGGACATTTCGTTCAGTCACGGTATTAGACGGCAGTATTAGACCCTCGGGATGAGTGACCGCCGCAGTCTATCTATCTACCGTTTAAGCCCGCTAATAAACAGCTATGAGAAGATCCAGCGCGCGCTGGCTACACATGGAATTGCCGGACGCCGCGAATCTCGTTGATATTTACTCAAGAAAGGGATTAAACGGCTGTATAGCGCAGTTTGGAGACACTGGCTCAATTCGCGTCATAGTCAACTGTTAGTCAACATCGAACGCCGGCTACCCTGGTCAGCACTGATGAACCCTCCACCAGTCTTGCGCCAGTAATACGACGTATTGCCAATAAGTAGCAGACAGTCGCAATCCCAGCCATCAAATTTAGTTAAGATAACAGCTCGTCTCGAGGGCTTTGTTCTGCTTTAGCAAGCTGGTGGGTTCAATTTCAAGAGACAGCAGCCTATGAATTGTCTGGTACTCAGACAGTGTTCTGATGTCAAGATTTGAAAAAGCGAATGGTATACTAAATGGGTAGAACCACAGAGAAAGTTTGTCGACAGTCAGTGTGATAATCATTCACTATTATATATACAATTAAACGCACCTTTGTTCAACGGATAGGGAATGTAGGGAACGGATAGGAGATGCGGATCTGGTGAGGAAGAGATATTTTAATGAAGAACGATGTTTATATCGCCCGCTCATCTTGCTCAGGCCTACTGTTGCTGCTCCTGCTGCTGCTCCTTCCTATAATTGTAATCCCGTATTGACACTCGGGCCGTAGAAACCAGCAGTAGTCCATATGTCTGAATGGACACTGGTGTTCATTGATGTGTAGAAGGCTTTTGACTAAAATCCACTCCCTGCCGGCACCACGCCCTGGGGGACCAGCCGAGGGAAACTACGATGAAGACGACGCTCTACAGTTGGCGCATTCGCCCGTTCGGTGATTAGGCAGTGGCCGCGACGCGCTGCGAAACAAAGAAGAAATAAAGGCAAGTCTCAATCAGGAAATGAATCCGTTGCCTGCTATGTACGCAGAGCCACGATGAACTACACAAACATTGAGTCATCGGCGCCGTTAAATGTCAGAAGCTGTCAAGCTGCCTTCGTTGTGTAGAACGGTGGATTCACCTCAGACCCCCGTGAAAATGTGCTTGTCTACATCAGCACGAGCAGGTTTGATCCGACGCTGGACACTGTCATAGCTGCGCCTTACGCTCATAGCAGATATTTTCTCGGATGAAGCCAGGACGGCAACAAAATCGTTACAAAAAAAAGTAGTAGATGGTATGGATTCATTTAATAGACTCGTATTGTCTATCGGAATCAGAATGTTGGATCAAGGAATAAAGATAGGATTCGCATCAATTTATTTACCAAACTTCACATATGTATAATACCCACCCTACAGTTTACGAGACACGTGTCGACATTTGTCTACCGAACAGGGTAATTCTAACTTTCATCGTCGATTCCTCGCGTGTTCCCACACAAACCTGTCTTTTTCAATCACTCGAAACAAATCGCGCATATCCTACCGTGGGAACAGCGCAAACAAAACTTCAATGAGACGCGCGTTTATCGCACGCGTCCTACGTTTCCTTTCCAGCTTCACTCAACCCCGGACACGCTACGGACCGGTGCCATGTTGAATCATCCTAAGATTGGATCCAAACACTCACACTGACCACTCCGCCGGCTAATCAACATTATCTTATATAACAGGCGAAGTGGGTGGGCTGTGTTATGCAACAGCAGTTAAATGACACCACTCGAACGGTTCGTTCCCAAAAGCCGAGTACAGACTGTCCGTTGCAAACAGCCGTTGCACCCGTTGACGGTGAGGCCTGGCACATACCCACCTCGCTGACGTGTGCGTGGAGTGGTTTTATTTGCAATTTCCAACCCACCTTTCCAACCACCGCGGCTACTCGCGCTGTTGCAGTGACTGCTCAAACAACGGTTCCATAGCCAGTTCTCTATCGGCCGAAGCTTCGCGGACTGCTTTAACAGGTGAGAGGCGGACGCGAGCGAAATGGGGAGTCAGCGAAAACTCGAAAAGCTGATCGAATGTCAAAAAATCACCGCCTTTATGACGCGTCGGTTTGCTTCACGTAAACAGATGCGACGCCAGCGGAAGCAACGTCGAAATTATGGCACTGCCATAATTGTCGGCTGGTGGCTGGTACCTGGTCATAAGGGCACGAATATGTAGCCATGACAACAATTGGTTTTCCCCGTTCTGTTTTGTGTTGCCCTTGTTTAATCAGTTCTTACTGAATATTGGCCGGCATCTTCGGATGGAGGACTTTCAAGCTTCACAATGATCATCAGAGTAACCGTTGGAAACAGAGTACGGCATCCTTTGTGTTCAAATACTGAGTCCGTGGGACAATATGCAACCTGCAGAGTATCGTTCTTGCATTACTTCGGAAGGCAATTTACATGGTAACCATATTAATTTTGATGTGCAAACGCAGAAACTGAACTCCTCAAATAATATACAAGTATCAGGTTTGCATCGCACGTTTGACGTTCAGGCCACGTCGATATTATTATCCTGGACGTTCCTGATATTAAGTCAACGGCACT
>MNPL01018969.1:42525-55200 GCA_002081605.1 Tropilaelaps mercedesae
TGCCCTACCTTGGCTCATGCGAGGGCTGCGGCTATTAACGTTGGGTTTCAACCGAGGTCGATGAGGAGTCTCTATTGGCTCCTCGGCTGCGCGGAGTTAGCAGCATTCCGATGTTATCCGCGGGGCTCTCTGCTGCCTGGGGTTCAGGCATAATGTGGCGTCTGCCATTGACTGACTATTCGTCGGACTCGTTTCCACGGCTCCGGCTGGAGATCAGACGAAAGCTTCAGATGTGAAGACGACTTGCAGATAGGCTGACGCTATGATGTAACCTCTAGCCGCCGCCTGAAGGTTTTTCTCCTAACTGCCAAGCAATGTTAGTTCCAACCCTAACCGTCTGGTTATTTTCTCCGACTCACGGGCTCATGCCAACACGGCAAAGGAGCGACCTTCGCCAGCGACATTTTTCCTCTCAACGGCCAAACTCTGCCGTCACATCCCTTTAGAGACTACCGTTTGTTAAGCGCATCTGGACCTCTAACAGTTTCTCGAAGCGGTGGAGCTCCTGATATAGATTTGGTATAACACGAGAATCAACCCTGCGTGAACCTGCCATGATTAAATATCGGGACGACGACACCGATTCACGTATTTCCCATTTGTTACAGCTTTGAAGCGTCTTTTCTGTGGTATTAAATGCCTGCGAACATCCGCCATGTCCTTGATCGGCTCTGCGTGAATCGACGCTCCGAACGGCTCATGCCAGCCGAAGAACACGATTTCGGAACACTTCTGCGACGTCGGCATCCCTTCAGCAATTGGCATTTGACTGAAGTGCTGGTCGATCTGCAAAGTGTGCTTTTGTCTTCAGCTACTGTATTTACTTTACGCTTTGCCCGACGGCTCCGTTAACGATAAGAGGGCTCCGCGCGACAAACAACAGTTACAATGAACCATCGGGTAGTTGTGACGCGTTGAGAGTGGCACCGGTGGTACGCCGACAGGGTGGAAGTCGTCAGAGACGAGTATGCGGATGGCTATCATCGTGAAGCACCGGCTACCGGGCCGCCGTTCTACACCGAAACTGGAGCCACTCCGTCGCTCCGTGCTTCGACTCGTTTCGTAGCTGCTGCTGCCGCTGCTATTTTTCTGCAAGTCTTCCTCTTTGTTTCTCGTTTTTTTTTTCTCTAAAATAATCTCCCCCTAAGACAGTTGGACACGTGCGCTTGCCCGGCTGGTAGGTGTCATCGCAGAAATACAGCGACGACGACTACGCGCTGTCGATTATCAGGGGCTGTCGCCGCCGGCGGCGCTCCCTAACCCAGCCGTCGTTATCATGCCATTAAGTGTCGCGTCAAAGTGTGCCATTAAGTGCCGCTGCGCGTAAAAGCGGCAGCCACAACCTGCTTAGCAGGGCGGATGTGCCATTCGTCTGGGGGCCGAACCCAAACTCGGGGCATCTGCAAAGGGCTCACAGAAGCCCTGCTACAGTACGACCGCGGGGGCATTAGCGTAATGACGAACAGGCTTGCACAAAACAAGCAGGCTCGTGATCGATCGCTCGCTACAGCAGAAATTATGAGCGCCTTGGCAATCGAACTTCTGCTAAACCTCCACCCACTCCCTTCTTCTTTACAAACGATGTACAGGCGACGAACGCCTCAGCCGAACAAATACAAAATAGCTTCGAGTCACAATGTACAGTTCTTGCGGCTCGTTTCTGCTCGTTATTTAGCTATAAACACACGCGCATACACACATACGCCGCAGAAAGAAACAGGCCTACTATCTGCTGTTATTTAATAGCATAGATGGATGGATTGCTATCTGGGGCGCTGTGCTAGAGAAAGATAGTAATCATGTCCAGAAACAATATATATATCTCTGATTCGGTCGGCAGTGCTCACGTAACGCGGTCATACGCGGGTATACACACACACACACACATATGCAACGAATAAACATCTTACTGTAACGGTTATACCTGCCATAACGATAGAACCCGCAACAGGTGTGGCCATAGCGATGTTTTCGGTAAGTCCATCGTGCAGAAAACAGAATTTATGTCACTTTGGGCCTTTCAGCCCAACCTGGGCCGTCCTTTCACTCATTCGCTAGCTACACTTACTACTAGACGCATTTGATCCGCCCACAAGATTGTTATGATATTAATATTGATGTAGATTGTTTTTTTGTAGTCTTATGGCAATGACGTCGTGTAAAAGGCCAGTATAACGACGATTGCGACCCACACCAGAATTCATTGCTCATAATGGTCGCCATGATGAATCACAGGATGTGCACATTGCATAGAGTGGGGCATTTACGTATGCCCCCCTCCTTTTCTTTGCCCATTGATCGTTTTCCAAGATGGCGGCTCGAACTCGGGGACGTCCATCATTTTACCGTCAGTACGAATACATTTGTCGTAATACAGCTTAGACCTCGTTCGTTGGGGGTGGGCCGTACAAGTTCTCGAGGCCATACGACGCAGTATCGCCCTGTCAGAAATACGCCACTGACATCTTGGTTAGAAGCCGTAGCCGACAACAAGCACATTTCTCGGCCAAAATGGACGACCGAAAAACAAAACAGGGTCTAACATCATTCGGGTCTAGCATATGGCCCCACTTACGACAACAAGCGTCGGCTGCATTTGCTGCTCCTGTAAAAAATCGACTAAAATCCAATCAAAAATGGGCCACCCAAAAATGCGAGCGTCTGTCAGTGCCTGCTGGTGTTGGTGAGTGCCATTGGCCTAAATCATGAACACCTTGACGTTTCGATTGGTGTAGAGATTTCCCATTGACATCGCTTTCTCGTCAAGGGCTATTGGTGATGGGACAGTTTATATCTGCGGGGAGGAAAAAAAAAACTGTTCTCATCAATGACGTTGACAGCCGGCGATGATCGATCTGATGGTGAAATCGAAGCAAATTTACAGGTTCAGTACTCAAAATGCGGTTATTGAAAAAGCGGCCAGTGAATAGCATGATGAGATTGCTCGATGTCATTCCAGTAATCAACTTATTCGGCGTCCTTGAAAAGGCCGAATATAACAAGTCTGATCATCGGGTCGTAGTACACGCGAAGTTTATTGGCGAAGTTTATTTAATTTATTGGCTTGTTCCAAAACGAAATTAAGACTTTACCCAAGTTGAAACGATTCTCGATTTTTCACGGCTACGTTTTCCTAGACTAGATGTGTACCTAGGGTTTAATCCTAAGATTCAGGCGTGTTGAACAAGCTAAGAATTTCGGATACACATTCGGTAAGGATTTGGGTCATCGAAATAGGCGTGGGAATAAGTTTACTCCTATGACGACGCCTCTACTTAGCGAGAACAGTGTTCGCAACCGGTGTACAAACCGCATTGCGGTGGAGCATTTAGTTGTACTTGCGTTTGTCTCGTGTATTGTCAACCATTGTAACTGACCCTAGGACTGTCACAATTTACGTAGGCAGGTAGACGGGAAAGGATGTCCGTATTAGGCGAGACCCGCTGACCAACATTGGTATTTTCAGTACGATGACAATATCTTAGAACGTTTCAAAATCCTTCTGAAAACACACGATTTTGAAGAAGTAAATCTGTTACTTGGAATTTCGTACTTGCGATTACGAGATCGTCTCTATACGTCAACTAAGCTTATGTGAAGAGGTCACTTACAGATACTTGTGCGTTATAATAACAACTATGGTTGCGTTCAACATGAAATAGTATGTTTTTGTTGTTTTTTTTTTCTTTTGTATCTAGCATTGGCCCCACTCGGGTAACTTACAGAATAGCAAAGCCTTGATGTTGCTGGAAATAATGGCTCATCTCTTAGCAGTTAGCTTTTGATTAAAGCTGTGGTAGTTCAGCGCAAGCGCCAGTGTAGACAAGCTGGTAAAAAAGGACTCTTTCGTTTTCCACTAAAGGGTGCTCTGCTTCTTTAAGCCGTCTGAGCTATACGACTTGCTAGCCACATGATGCCAAGTAAACTGTCCAAACTAAAACGGATGCGTCCAAGTATACGCATATGTACCTTTCTCTCGTGTGTGCAGGTAGGGTTATTACGGGATAAGTCGAGCAGATGCAAACGCTTTCGGGCATGTTGTATGTTGCGGACCAAAATTCTTTACATTAAGGTTGATAATAAAAAAAAAATATATGACAATTATGCACACGCTACTGAAATTAATTGCTATGCATCTATCTAATAATAACATTTTTAGAAAATTTAGTTGTTAACACATGCAGAAACTCCTCAACATACCACTAACCCTTCGAATTATACAGCTTTGCGACGCGAAATCATTTTTACCACCGACATTTATTTATATTCGTATCGGAATCTTAGCGTCACTCACCTTGATATCTCACGCTGGAAACACCGCTGTGTCATATTTGTTCAGTGGGCATCTGGCTACGTTCGACTCCCCGACTGAGTGACAAATAGCCAACGTTGTTACCAACATGTTGACGCGTCCTTCTGCAGGCCATTGAAGAGTTCCAGAAAGTAAATCAGACGTGTACGCTCTGCTTCCGATCCGGAGATCCGAGTATCTGAATTCAGTCACTTTATGATCATTTGTTTTTATTCGATAGAATTTTGCCGTCAATCGTTCAAGGCAGAAATTGCAACTTGTGGATGAAAGTAATTTGCAATTTCTAGCCGGTCGACAATTGAAACGAGCTAATGACGACACAAGACAGGTTTCTTTCTGCTAATCTCATTAATACTTTATTGAGCAACGATAATAATAAATCATCATATATAATATAGAATAATATTATTATTATCATTATAATTATCTATACTATTGCTATATCAGAATGGCTGTTTCCCATGCAACATTTCAGCTTCAGTCTTTTTTCTTTTGCCCCAAGTTTCTGTTCACGTAACGACTGCCCGCACGTATATAAACGTAAAATAGGCAGCAACGATCATTTCGAATGGCCAATGTCACTTACGTCTGTATCATCGCATTCATAAAGTGGTCCTACCGACACGGTACCGCAAAATGTACGTGGGAGCGACTCCTCCTGGCAGGCATTTATTGTTATACAGCTCTCACGCTTGTGTCACGTTACCCGCCCATCGGATACTTTGTTATCGTTAGACATGTCGTATAAATGCACTCGAGGGAAAAATCGCAGTGTCGAAATGAGTGTCGCCAATGGACGACATCGATTCAAGGGGAAGTCGCACCGAGACGAGGGACGCCTCAGAAGAAAATTATGAAGAAAAAAACGAAATGGCCAGGCGATCAACGGTTATTGCCGTCTCCCTTCCCTGATAGTAGCCAATTGTTATGTAACCTAGCAAGCTGATCTTCTGTGAGTCGTTCCGGCGACACAAGGGAGATTTTCTGGGCGGACGGGAGTTTTCAGCCGTGTCTGACAGTTGAGCGGCTGTCATCCGATTCGTTGTGATGAAATCGCCTATTTGATCACCTGATATCCCTTAAGTATCGTTGTCACCGTGTATTGTCGCTGATCCTGCTGCTGGGCTCTGTTATTCTTAACAGTTTCTTCGCCGATGGGTTCAGGTGAGTGAGTTCGTTAAAAAAGTTCGACGGGTTTGTAGCAGGCGCGAAAGTCGGCGGAAACAAGAATGTCACATATTTTATATTTTTCGTGAGCGCTAAAAGGGTTTTTAGATGGCATGGTGCACCCGACGGTTTAGTATTTGGTGCATAGGCCCGCTAGCTATCATGATTACACGGTCTACAACAATGTATATGTAGAACTGACTCTTGAAGAGCACATTATTTTAATATGAATAAAAAAGCAATTAAATGAAAAACCATGATGGAATTTAGCAATAAAAACATGGTGAGGGGGCAATTGAACAACGGTTGCTACAAAGAGACAACGAGTCTTGAAATGTCCAGGCAGAATACTAGCACAAGCAGATTTTTTTTGCCATCGTTTGCACCTGCATCCGCTGTAGAAATTCAACTCCAAAAGCAAATAAATAATCGAAACGAAGAGCCAGACCTATTGAAGTGAATACGATAGGCCACTCTCTATTCAACTATTATATCAGTAGGTTAAGTTCTGGCGGGTAATATTAGGTTGCCTGCTCCGTCTTAAGGAAAGGCCATCAGTTTTAACTCGGCAGAGCCCCACATTTTATTACAGACAAGTAGATGCGCGAGCATTGGATGTCGTAGTCATATGGCTCACGAGCTCTAAATGTACTCGTCCTCCGACTTCGAAGCGCCCTAAAAGATTTTTAAGGGTACCTTCGTTCTGGAAGAGCAAAATTCAAAGTTGCTTCCGGTACTACCGTAGGGACAGGCCAGACGCGGCGTTTACATCTAGCATCCCTTTACATGCCCTACCAATAAAGATCTACATTACATTTCATTCACGATATTACCGACAAACGTACACGCGCGCACATAGACGGTCGCGCTTATATAATAGCGCGGCCCAAATAAGCAGTTTTCGCATATCCGTAAACAGCGGCGCACGCTTTGCGGCCCGAACGTGTAGGACAGATCCTACACCGGCAGGACCCCTGACCGGTACCCCGCCTTCGGACGTCGTCGTCGTCGTCGTCAACCGCACAATAACCACTAAGTGCCACTGCTCAAACCGTGAACGCTATTTCAATACCGACCGGTCTGAACAATCTGACTCAGTGAGTAGCAGTTTGCTTTGCCTAAATCTAGCGTTTCTAAATCCAAATGTGCCAAGACCACGAGCTGCTGAAATGCGTTGCCGTTGAAAAGCGCGCGCCCCTCAGCTCTAGCGAGAACAAACTGAGTTAGCGACTGACACCCAGACGCGAGTTAGCGTTGACAACGACTCGTAAATACGACGGATGACACTCGCATGGCAGAATCATTACGTTAGAGCGGTAACAGACATAACTTGATTTGACATGTTAATTGTCAAAGAGGAACGGATTTGGAGACGAACGCTTGAGAAGTCACGCCCGTCCGCAAGATTTCATGCTCTCTTTTAATTAAGACTCAAATATGAACAGGGCAGACACAGCTAAATTAGTTCTAAACGACAGTTCGCCGTTGAGGAAGCTTCATGTGTTCATGGCGTACCATCTCAAAGTGGGTAAACTTCCTTTGTTGTTGCGGCCGCACATTTTGTTGAATAGGGTGGGGTTACTTAACCGATGCACAGTGGCGACCGCAATGAGTTCATCCGACTGAAAATCTGTCTTTTAATCGGGTAATCTTTACCAGCTGAGCCATGCGTTCAACTCGCCTTCGGCGAGAACATCTACGATGATCTAAATGCTGGATAAAGGTTTTACCTCGTCTACTGTTAACATTGTGCACATTAGTCCATCCCTCACTGTAGTATCTGACCAATTCATCTCTCAACCGGGTTCCAGCCTAGGCACTTGACAACAGTTTGAGAAGAAACAACAAATCGAAGAGAGGAACTGCATTACCAACAGTGCCGCTGTCCAGGTGCACAAAACGCAGCTTAGTCTGCACAAGCTGCTCCGATAATAAGCGGGAGCACGTCGAACCCAGATACCCAGATGCCCGAAATGCTATCGACTGGCGGACCACTTCTGAGCGCGTTTACGTTGCGTTCGACCTTTTCTAACTTCGTCCGAATTTCGACGTAGAGCCTCCCTCTTCGCTAGGAGATCTCAATTACCGACGGGATATAAAGGGAAATTTCGTCGCCTAACCGGCGCTTCTGTCACTGTGCTAATATCCGCACGGAAAAGCGGCGCCGACGTCATTAGCGGACGTGGGGCGCTTAATGATCGTGACTTCGAAGACGCTGTTATAGGAATCACATAATCGACTCAATGATGCTCATCACGGCGCTGAGCGCCGTCGTGCTTCGTATGACGAATCAAAAGGTAACGAAACAACAGACGAAGACGTTAACTGAACGCAGGCAACGAACTGTCTGTGAAGGGAAGCCGTGTGACGCACGCTTAGGAAACCAGGCGGCACAACTATGGAGGCGATAGAGACAAGACAGTTTCGAATGAGCAGAGCAAACGAGGCGTAACCCTCAACGACAAGGGTTGGCTGAGGTTCGTTGAAGGGAGGTTCGCAGGTGTGGCCAATGGTCAGACAAGTGGCAGATGGCAATTTTCTCTAATCAAACTACCGCTGCCCCGAGCTATTTACTTACGGCGGGCGTCGTTCCGCGGTGGGCGTCTGCGCTGAGTAGGCAGGTGCCCAGCAGGGACGTCCAATGACGAAGATATAGCTTGGGAGTGCACAGAAGGCTCATCCATCATGAGGGACGTATGGGTCATTATGAGGACAAACGCAGCTGAAGTGGACCTATATGTCATTTGACTTCGACACTGGATTAATGAAGCGATCAATCTCATTGTTTGGGAAGTTCTGTGGCAGACTTGAGACTCGTTCTGGTTGTAATGATTGGAATTTGTCGACATCGGATTTAACCAGCCGTAGACGGTTGCCATGTTGCTGAAGCCCAGCTGAGCCTCTCGGACGCACTTTTTGCGCGATTCATACTTTAGTTAAGTCCCCTACTTGAATTTTCTTGTTCAACTCAGTGAAGAGACCTTTTCTAATGGTTTTGCCCCTTTGTTCACCCGTGAGCTAACTCCCTAGGTTTCCTCTCGGTGGAACGCCCTACACAAGAAACTACGGAAAGCTTCACGTAAGTTTTTGAATATATGAAGGCATCCTAGCTAGCTAGACAACGCAAGTATTCCTCGACCCATCGACAAAATGCGAGTAACCCAGCAGTGCACATCCCTAGACATGCGCAAGTTAGCGGCTACTTTTCGCGCTCAGGAAGCGTCTGACGTCTCACTCGACCGTGGACGGATCCTGGTGTCGACGGTTCCTGCCTAGGACAATCGGCTATGTCCGACCCGAGAAAAAACAAAATGTCGAACACACACACACACACACACACACACATTGACGGGTATAGGGCATTTTTCCCCTTTTGTCGACACGCCGTCTTAAGACGAGCGTGACTTTCGTCGGCGTCTTCGGCGAGAAAATGGGCGACAAACTTTGCCGGCTGCCGCTCGGCTGTGGGAAGGCAGTGGCGTGTCGCGTAAGTGCGCAATATTTAGGCCAGGCGCTCGGGGCTGCCAAGACCGAATCGAAATCCTGTACCTTCGGCATTACCCATCGGCCGGCTACAGTGGCCGCAGCTGGGTACCGGTTAGGTAATACGATTACTTGCGGACAATGTCCATGAGCCATAATGACCAGCTGGGCCTGATACCGGATGGATGTTTGAGTTCTATGAAAATGCGTTACGAGAAGAAGCGACATAGGGGTATCCTGCTGACATGTTCCGGCGGGGTAGCCATGTGACGAAGTGAGGTTCACGCGTTTAGACAGGAGTCGTAGTACTGTGACAGGACATGTTATCTCTATCGTCTAGCCGCATCCATCAGGCGTCATTTTGGCAACTCAAGTTGTCCCCCTGTAATCCTGACATCGTGTGCGGCTGGTTGAAGTCTGTTCAATGACGAGTGTGAGGTGTTTATCTGGACGTATTTTGAATGACTACCATGTTCATGTAACTGCGTAATGTACGTTTAGTTCTGCCTTTGTTGATTTTACCCCGAGTTTCTCTAGCATCACTTTACCGTTTGTGTGCCGACCTACGATGCAGCATCTGCTTACGGCAGATATCACTCAAACCGAACAATCTTATCATGTAGTCTACAGCTCGGATGAGCAGCTCCTACGACCGTATTCGTACATATATGAATTAGCGAAGACGGCTAAATTAGAACTTGATGAACGGGGAAAGCACACTAGAGAATGTCCTGCATGAATTTGCCTTGCAGAAAACTCATTATATAGCCGGAACGACCACGCACTAATCGTCGGAGACGGTCAAATACGCTTTTTGGCCTCTGTCAAAAAAATTGCATCATAAGAGAGCATTCTTGATTTGATTTTCATCACAGTGCGTCCAGTGTCACTAGGAGAATGGCAGCAGGAAAAAACACAGAGAAATTTGTTTAAAAAACTACACCGGCATTGTGTCGACACAGAATGATACTTATGTCATCATCAATTTTTCTCTATCGCATGCACATCGCGACAGAACCGCGCGCGCGCGCGCGCGCGCGCGCGCATAGCCGCCCCTGACTGGCAATTACGAGCAAAATCGTATTATCTACGAACTCCTTGACAGCGCAAGAGGCGAAGCGGGGACGAAGATCAAGCACGAAAATCTGCCATCTCGGCTGTGTCCTAACGGCAGAAGAAATCCGAGCGTCGGCGACGCGATGAAATCATCCTATCGCTCGACCGGTGCTGATGATACCAAGAACAATAAACGCACCGTGGGCCTCGTAGCTATATGGCATTAGAATCGTCTAACCATATGGACAGTGTCGCCGGTCGCGCAGTCCTCGTGTCCAAGTTATGTAACCGCAATTTTGCTAACCTTTCGACGTTATTCTTATGCAAACGAACGGTAGCGGTGTTGGTGTCTGCTGAAAGAAAGGTTCAGAACCCTGTCAGCATCGGGGACCGAGCTGTCTACCGAAAACGTCCGAAACGCGACTGCTGCGACAAGCCCGAGAAAGGACCTAGGCTCCTTGGGAGAGCCTAGCGAAAACCAACCCCCCAAACTGTATCGATCGGCTGGATAATAGCGGAGTGTGTCACTGTTGCTCTTGTTGTTACTATTATCGTTATTATTATCGTTACTATTGTCGTTATCTTATTATTACCGTTGCGCTGCGGTTATCGTGAACCGTTAGCAGCGGGAGCGGCCCCGGCATTGGCGACATTTTCCGAAGCGGTGCGCATAATTGGGTCAAGCGGTGAAATTGCAAGAGGTGAACAGGTTTCAAAACTTCAGCGAGTCGTGCCGCCCCATCACCGAAACTTGCGCTGGACTACACCGAAGAAGAAGTTACCCCCATTATGTTTGGCGGATGGCGGCGACTACGTCGTACGACGTAAAAATGACGACTAGAACCCATCCAACTGTCGGTCAGGTTACGCTAGATGGCTAATGGGAGAAATCCTGCCATTTGTCACCCACAAAGCCATCATCGCTATGCGCAAATACAAAGACCCCTACACGATTTTGAACGGGATCCGGTTGCTTTTAATTGATGTCATATCGGATCGGGCCGTCGCAGCGAAACGCGTGACTGGAGTGGATAACAAAACTACAGGCGGGCGGCCCAAGTTAGCCGAGAGATCGCCAAGATGTGTAAGCGCGCTAAAATTTGAATCGGTTCAGAAGCAAATGGCGGCGTACCTAAGCAAATGCTGTTGTGTTTTGTTTGCTTCTAACCTTTCCTGGCACTTCGACAGTACATTGGTCAGCACACAACTAAAATGGGAGTGAAGAAAGAGGCTGGATACGGTGGGAACGTTCAAGGCCTCTCATATTAGCGAACGCTGTCAATAAATTACGCGTGTTATTTGTACTAAGCATACTGCACGTGTCGCAATTCTCGATCTATTTCAACAGCGACATCTTCGGTTCGATAACTGATGAGTGGCCCACATGACCGCTTTTGCAGGGGGGCCATTAGAGTTCGGACAGATGACTGCGAAGCTGACTGCAAAGCTGGCGATTGTTGTCGTCGTCTGAGTGCTGCGTGCGCTAGCGACAGTCACTGCGACACTGGCCGCAAGTGCAAATGCTGCCGCTTTGCATGTACTCGAACTGGGCGTTGCTGTGCGCGTACTTGAAACTTTGGATACTTGAAAGTAAGTTTGGATAGGAACAACGGACAACGTTAGCTGTCACAGTGTCAGTCGCTCGGTTCGTCCGAGCGTCGTTTTTGTGAGAAGATTGCCGATTGGCTTTCCTCGTATCGAATTTGACCCCGTGACTAGACGCCGCGGCAAGACGTCACAATTAAGATGAACAAATATGGCGGCTGCAAGTCGGACGAGACGTCTTGTAGCGCATCGTAGCGTCTGGAAGATAAAAAAAAGTAACATGGCGATGTGTTTACAATGTTTACCTATCAAGTGCTCAGCGGTGATATCTACGCCGTCGATCAGAACAACATCGTCCAATCGCGGAAAAGGATGTTTATCCTGCCGTTAAACGGCAACAAACCTCATTAGAAATTCGATCTGTTGCGGTCTTCGGAAAAGATAATGCGTCGATAATTGGCGGCGAATATGTGCAATTCATAGTATTATTATCCTATTAGGAGATGGAGTGGTTTTTCATTATCGCCATTGTATGCACAACGCGCCTCGATTTAGGGGAACCTATCGCGGCGAAAAAACGGCCCTCGATAGTCATATTTGACCTTAACAGCGCTAGCGGGTTCCACTCGCAGTTATTCCAATTATTAACGTACCTTGTCGTAATGTTACTTCTCAACTTATAGACATGCATGTTGGTAACGCAAGACACTGCCTTCCACGAGCGACTTCGTTGGCGAAGTCCTACATACGTTTTGGACATAGTTTTTGATGCTTTGATACAAATCTGCGCAAAAAGGAAACTGAGATTTCACACGAAGACAGTGGCCCGCTAGAACCTCGATAGCGGACGTACCGCTTCTAAAGCTCATCTCCAATCTGATGCCGGACTCGTATTGCTCATATATATATATATATATATATATATATAATTCTCCAAATACGTAAAAACCAATTTCCAACGGCAACCACGTCGCGTACATATAGAATTGTTAGTTCATTAGCGAAATTGTATTAGCATAATGTTATAAAATTCATCAATCGAGCATTTATTTACGTTTGCTGATCGGAAAGTCAATCCGCTTAAGAAACCGCTATACAATCAAGAAAAAAAA
>MNPL01018996.1:0-14902 GCA_002081605.1 Tropilaelaps mercedesae
TATATATACATATATATATGGTATTACCATAATTAGTAGACATTGATATACGACCGTTTAAATAGCTGCACCCCGGTATCGCAGTATTTTCTGTTCGAACAGAGGATCCCGTCTGGAACTGCATTATCATGCCAGAGTATAGCGATTGTATAAACGTTCGCTGCTCGTTTACTTTATAATTAAAAAGGAGCGTGACATTTTTTGTGTATTTTCAAGTCTCTGAAAGGAGATGAAAACGAGACCCATCGCGATGCCGAAAGATATCGTTATGACAAACGTCCCTTTCGTTGTTTCGTTGTCTTTCTTCTATGCGCTCGAGGAGGGACGCTATTGTTTAACGAACGCAACCCAACCAGGATGCTACGTAACTATTAACGACAAACTACAACTACATGCGACCTAAGGTATATCTGAGACGTTATGCCGAGATATCCGCCTCACGCCGTGCAGTTCATTGGAAAAAGGCAAATTACACCGAGGTAATGTCGACTGGGTGTTCCAGTGAAACTGTATTACCAGATTGAGGGCTGTGGAGAAAGGCCGTGTAATCTTGGAGCGGGTGCGAGCAAACTAAAACGAACAAGACTCGTCTTTAAAGGATTTTTTGTAGTTGTTTTCTTGTTTATCTACTGTGATCAGACATCCATTTTGCTGGGGCGTACCAAAGCGAACCAGATGCTGTTCGGTCAATAAAAATCCAACAAAATGCAGGAAATTCCTTCTAGAATGCTGCACTTAATCGTCGTTCAGGACATATTTGCGCCAAATCAACGGTCGCTATGGAGCAGAGTTACTGAGCCATTCACCCAGTAAAAGTCGTCTATATGAAGAGATTCAAACATTCTTCGGACGGAGAAAATATGCTAACTTTTTCTTCTAAAAAAGTCGGCGCTGTCAGTCATTTTCATAACCAGGCCCCATGAAGGTGACCTCCAATGAATGAAAACACTTCAGAGAGGCCAAGGTTTTTAGGACGTCGTACCATTTATTCATTTCGGATGAATAATGTGCCTACGACAAACTGTTTATGTACGCCTATAACACCTAACCAGTCATCATCTCACAACAAGAATTTCTTTTTCGACATTTCGCATCACTCCATTGCAGGTCCATACCCTCGTGGAACTTTGCGCGTTTAGCCTCTCCCCATATATTCCCCATATATTCTTATCTTCAATTCCACTCAGGGCTGATGCCGCCACCCGGCCGTAACAAATGGCGTCATCAGACGAGCCCGGCTGGGTCAGACGAACCGTATCGCGTGCCACCTTCCGCTTGTCAGAGGGTCCAGTACACGATCAGCACCAGCCGTTTCTACGGGCATCGGATGATTGGCACGACGACACCGACGGCCACCGCGGGCGAAAGTGGCAGCCCGAAACCGTGGGCCCGCGAAGGCCCTGTCTGGCCACCTTGTTACCGGCCCGCTTAGCAGCTTCGACAAGCGGCCGAACGATGGCCTCACAGAGAGAGAAAGAGATGATTCGACATCGTTTAACCAAACAGTAGTCGTCTGGTTAACGCACACTTTGAATGACTGGTGGGCTTCATCGTCACTCGAGCGCGTACGGCGTCGGGTAATGCGCGACAACAGCGGAGGCGATAACCGTGCGGGTACAGGCAATGACAACAGCAGCAGCAGCAGCAGCAATCGTGCGCGAAGCCAACAAAACGCGATTCGATGTGACAGGGCCAGGAAGGCAGGAAGATGCGGTCGTCGCGCCAGTGATCGAGATTCATCACAGAATATATATATATATATATACACATATATATGAGAGAGAGAGAGAGAGAGAGAGACGCTGAAGACGGTACAAGTAAGATAAGTAGCCTAACATAGTGAGATTGGGAGTAGGACATCAGACGAAAGGCTTCTTGATCGTATCGGATCGGCCAGGATGGCCTGCGGCTACCGCAGCAACCGCAGACAGGTATGCGATTGTATCAGGGCTACGATACGGACCTATTTGAAAATCAAGCGTGAACATTCGGGCATTTGAATGGGATGGTGGCGATCTTAGCGATAATGTTTAGCTTTGTAGTGTACCTGATGAACCAGAGCAACAAAGGTAGTCTATCGCTCACAAGCGGGAGGTTCGGACTTGACCCTGTCGGAGTGCGTTCCTTCGTGTAGCGTTCATTCTAGTAACAATTTTTCTAAGCGTGTAAGCTGCCAGAAGTTGAGCGAACTCGGACAGAGCTTAAAAGGAATGCGTTGCGTGTGGTGGAGAAAATTATGCAGTTTGTGTTTGATTTTTTTATGTCGGCTATTGTACGTAAAGCGTATTTTAGCTCTTCGACGCGTAACTTTGCTGTTTTTTTGCGTGAGTGTTCCTCTCCGTTGACCACAAGAATTGGAGTTAACAGACAGAAAATAGAAGAGAGCGCGTAAAGATTATCAGGACCTGCCGTAAAGGTGAAAACTCGATCACAGCCTATTTTGCAAAGGAAATCATCTTCAGAGGGGAAGGACAGCCTCAAATCACTGGAGAGATTCACAAATACAACCCTACCTGCGTGTCGTCACTCTATTGGCGAGAGACCGATACATTCGTCCCCTGTGACAGTCTGGGATGACTTCTGCTCTCAGAAGTCATTGGACTCTATGCTTTGAACACGATTAAGTTTGTAATGCTCTGAATACGTTCGCTCGGCTCAATCCGTTTAACACCCTATGCAAATGGGCAATCACATAAAGCACAAAGAATAAATAGGCACCACAGTGTCCTCGTATGCTTCCGAAACACTGAGAGAATCGTTTTCGTTCTGCCGAATGCAATTTTCTGATTCTTTTAATCACTTTGAAACTCAAGTTTTGGTAATTTAGACGGAACATTGATTGTATGGTGTATTAACGACCTACTGAGGGCTTTAATTGTTTTAATGGTTAAAAAATATGTTGAAAGATAATTATGCAGTTCCATCTATATATATATATATATATATATATATATATACATATATTGCGTACGTCCTTGCCAATTCGTAGTGTCCCACACTGCTTCTATTGCATGTCACATTTTTGTTTTCTGGCAGTTTTCTCGGGTGCATCGAGTGGAAGCAAAAAGTATTGCAAATTTTTCGACTTCAGATTCTCTGTACGTTACCCATTATCGTTCAGCCGCTAAACGTATGAGCATCATATGTATGGGATTCGGTTTTAGATTCGCCTTTGCAAAACTCTATCGATCTTTCAAAAAGCCGCTGTTAAGGCCAGTTTTCTTGTAGACTGAGCAACAGCGCTGGCAAATACTTCTTACCTATCGTGAATAATAGCATTTAGCCTACTATTTTTTACGAAAGCCCTTTTAACGACTGTGGATAGTGCATTCATTGAACTACTTTTAATGCACCTCGACAATATTGCTATCAAAGTGCTTTCAGTACGCTGAGGAAGTGTTTGGCATTAACGCAGGTGACATTTTGTGGTCTGGTTCGGAAACCTCAGACCGTCCGTGACTACGAGTGTGCAAAGCAAGGACGCTAAAAAAATCTACAGCCAACTATGCTGGTATGACAACTGGACCACATATGTATATTTGAGACATCCCCGTACTAGGTTCGGAGTATGGGATATTTCGACATATGAGATGAAATCGAATTTTATTGACTTCGGGGCTCGACGTTTCAGAGTACATTCGCGGAGAACGCTTCAAGCAAGACGGACGCCTGTCCTGGCCCCCTTTTGTTTACGAGCTTGCGAACTGTGAAAACACATTTGCTCAGATTAGAAATGAGGGCAGAGGTGTAGTATATAAAAAAATTCTATTAGATGCGGTTTTGACTAAAGTGTTCACTGCGAGTGGACTTGCTAGACATATTTATATATTATAGTAAATATGCGCATTGCTACTTTTCTGTTGAGAGTATTGATCATGAATTCGCCACAAGCAGCACTGCAAGACAAAAATGATACAGCGTAGTAGGTTGCGGTAAGTTGTAAAAGAGAATTCAATATGTTACCTAAAAATGTTACTCTGAATGTTCTTAGATTAATACAGACTTAGCGGGCACATTTTATTTAGACCAACAGCGTTAAATGTTCTACATTGATTAACCGATGGGTCAGTCTTCTTTACTTTGAGGTTCAAGTTTACAATTTAATTAGAGGACCAATCAAATAAATTGTACTCATTAATACGTGTCCTGCCTTTTCAGCTATTATTTAATTTAGACAATATTTTAACTCTTCTCTCCTTACTATCTATTCCTTACCCTTTGATTTTTTCTATAGGAAGGAGGTCGTTCGAGGTAATGCTAACATAATTGCCGTAAAGTAACCTTTGTGAATCACAAGGCTACCTTTATATCCTTTGATGTCGTGCATCGGCTATAAAGATGGCAGAAAGTCAATCCCTGAGTGGTCGACAACGCCATGTTATACGAAACGGGTCACTCGAATAACAAAGCAGCAAATCAATAACAGGTTATCGACAATCACCCACGTAGAAGTTGATCAAAATAACCCTTGTATTAGAGTTATTAAATGTCGGCTGATGAAAGGCTTCATTAGGTGAACCGAGCAACCTTAACGGAAGAGAACATTATCGGGTGCGCCAGTGGTGAGGTTTTTACAAAGCAGAAGCCCAATATATCATTTCTTCGCAGCTATGTGACTTGTATTGGTTTGCTGTGACTGACATGAACACCAATCAAAAAGCGTATGACCGATAGTTTCTGTTAATGTGTATGCACTTCGTTCAATAATGTCCTCACCTTCTGAGTCAGTGTCACTTACTCGAGAATTCCCTTTTAGAAGTCGCTGCCGTTTAATTAGTTCCTTCATCCTCTCTTGTGTCGACATTGGATTACTAGCTTATGCATCCGAAAATAATTGAAAAGCGGCTGAATTATTTTATTTAACTTTTTTTTTCTCCGACAACTAAAGCAATCGATTCCGGGACACGCGTTTCAGGGCTTTATTAGTCATTATATTCAACCCCACAAGGTCCCGATGGCTGTGTTTTGGCCATACAAGTATTGCGGAAAATGATTTTTTCAAAGCCTATATACATGCCATAGCTAGTATACGGCAAAAAAGTATTGCATTTTTACCGTTTATGAGTCTCCCCTGCAACAATCTCGGGACGGAAGAACTGGTCAAAGTAGAATGTCCATTCATTCAGGCTTATCCAAATGTATTAGCATTCAACAGTGGATTCAATAGTCATCTTAGCGAATTAACCGCTAGAAATTGTTTATTTCCGCACGAATAGCTAGGTATATCTTCGTGTATTGTAAAAGCAGCTCGGCTTTTCATCCCTCGTATAAAGATCAAATTTAACCAAATCATTTTTTCAATTCTACTTAATTCTTCCAACTCCATTCTTTTCAATTAACCTGGTTAAACTTTTTCGCTATAATTTAATTGACATATAATGTTTATAATATAACTTTCTTTAGTGACCATTATTTCGCCTTTACTTCAAACACGGGCAGTTGCTTTCATGTAATTTGTCATGTTTATTCGATAGCCAAGTAAATTTAGTATTGATTAAATAAACTTTCCGAACGCAAACGCAATCGATCGCCAATAAAACATTACAAGTTCAACTGTTCGAACTGACCGATCAATAAAGTTACTATTGTTGACCGTGGGTGTGGTGGCGACACCATTGCGCTGCGTCCGCGCGCCAAACTCACAGCCACTCAGAGGTCAAGATTCTGGTTTTAATTAAATTCTTCGAGGACCCCCACCACTGCGTGTTACGTACCCGCTTTCGCATCGCTTTAAACATCGTGATTACAGACGCCAAGCGAAAGGAGCAATAAGGTCGACGATTTCCTGGGGACACATTTTCGCTTACGCGATTCGATCCGCGTTCGTAGACATTTTACTGGAAAAAGCAGTGAGTGAGTATGAATAATCTTGGTTAATGCGGCGCTTGAACGTTGGCGGTAAAGCTTCGGCGTCATACGAGCTCTTCCATAAGGAGGGTAGTTTAGCGAGACTCTCCGATAATTGAGGCGACCTGCGCGAGAAGGTGTACTATGCTACTGGCTCTGTAGTATCGCCAAAACTAGGAGATCCAGGCCTTTCATCATGGATACGAACTGAGCGTGAACTGGAAACCGTTCAGTTAGCATCTATTTGACGTTCAACACGTTTGTTCTCTTCTTGTATCGTCAGTACAGGTAAATCGGGGGTTCCCGGCTTTTAAGCTGTAGGCGGCCAGCTGCGCTTGTAAGCGCGCGCCAATAACATTTATAAAAGGAATTGGTAATACCTATTACAGGTAATACCTATTTCATATATATTGTTTTCTCTCAAATGGTTCCTAATAGAAATGGGTTTATATTGCGTTCTAGGCGAAGAAAGCATCGTCAAAACCGCCTGACTGTCTCTTACTGACTGTTAGGTTCGATTACTGCGCGTTTACCGTTATCCACAACTCGCTGTCGACAAAACGGTGCTGAATTTCCAAAACATTCTACATCATTTGACACCATTGTCTATGCAATTGACTGGACACGTAAACCACACAAAAGTCTTCTCCCTGCGAAAGCTTCGCCCGTCTAAAGTGTTGCGGTCAAGCGGTGTTGACAATGTGATTTATCTTCGATTGTCGACGGCCCCGCACCTCGCCCCGTTGTTACAGAGCTACTTCATTGATTCAATTGGCACAAACAGACCGTCATTAGTTATTACACGGCGACAAAACACACCAGCAACTGTTATGGTGTTGGGACCGGGGACGACCGGCGCTTGTGGCCGCGGGCCACCGTCAAACCCTCGATGTTTTTCTCGAAGAAGGCTAGAGAGATCAGTGCGATAAGTAACTATACATGCAGGGTCGTCACACGAGTGTGATTATATGAAATATGCTCGCATTTCCCCTTATTTCCTTCCAGTTTTCCTGCGCTACGACGTCATGCTGAGCTGCTCCTGCTTGCTATGGCGCTGTACCATGCGGCCGCTCGCCTGCATTTAGCGTTCGCTGGTTGTCAAAACTCGTCAAGCTCTTTCGGGGACCACCTGCCCAATGGCCATGTTCAGCTGTTGCTGGCTTCACCCAGGGCTTGCCAATGTGTTTAGGCCGGGTCTCGCAGGCCGAAAAGGAAAAGGCCTCCGAGTCCGGCTGCAGGCCTTTTCAAAAGTATCAAGGGTCCGTTTTTCTTCCCCCCCCATTCCGCCCCCTCCTAACACGCTGGCCGTGACCGGTGGCCGTGTCGCATATAGGAAGAACGCCACCGAATGCGGCTTGAGTGACAACTGCCAGTAAATGCAATCATCAAGGCACGCACGGTGGGGAACGCTTATCTAGCCTCTGTGCTTGAACGTCACGCTCGCCTCCAACGAGTCATAAGGCAACCGCGTTAAACCTGCAGGACAGCCGTGTCCCGTTAACCGGTCGGTGGTCGGCGTTCTTAGCCCGACTAACTCGGGCCCGATTGATATCTGCGCGGTCGGGGCTTAAACCGCGCGAGCCCTGGGCCCCGACAGGGCCGTGGGTCCGCCTCCGGGAGAGAGGATACGTAACAACAAGCACACCGCATGGGGACGTATCGCACAACAGAGAAGATAGCCGGGTCTAGCGCGAACGACGACGCAATGCTATACTCCCCGCATTTAGCCGCGGCGAAGGAAACCCGCGAAGAAGTCCATACCGACTTACCCGCCGTCGACAAGCGGTGCTGGCGTTAAGAACGAAACAAGGAAAATGAAATCGAACAAGATGGGTGTCGTTTGGAGACAGCAACGCTAATCGCCGAACAGGTGCTTGCCTCCCTGCCACTTCGGGTGGTTGGAACGGTAGCTGGTACCGTTAGAAGAGTGGTGGAAGAGTGGTTTTGCAGAAGCGCTATTAAGGCGACGGCGCCGAGGCTCTGTTTTCAAATGTACACTCAACTCAGATGACAATTCTTTTCGGAAAAGGAACCCATCACACGCATTCATTCATTCGTGGATTACTGGCTTCTGAGCAGATATCTTGCCCATTCACGAATGCTCTTCGAGTGCTGTGACCGCGCGCGCACCTGATACACCGCTCGCTTTCAGGCCGTTGAGTGTGAGAACAGAGTGAGGTGATTAAGTGCTATTGAGCTTTAGGGTTGCTCTTAACATTCACTCGCAGCTCAACACCAGCAATAGAAAAAGTATGTGATAGAAAATTGTTCAACCGTGTTATGTCCCAGTGCTCTAGAAAGCAGGTTTTTTTGTAAAGTTTCGAAAAACGAAAATGACCTTTCGTTGAATTGCTCGTGATGGAACTGGATGTTAACCCGAAAAATTGGCCATTTGAAGATTGTGGCCGTCAAACAATCAATTAAATTTTTATCTACTGGGCCAAAAATGAATTATCCATCCGACGAATTACTACGACAAGTGTGGTGCGCAACTTTGGTGGTAAAGGCTGAACGTACGAGGTGATTTGTGGATTTGATTGTGCTTTCATGTGGAATACGCTTCCGAAGTGTCAAATGAGAATTGCTTTTTGAGGCCATATCATTTTTGGGTAAGCTATTCGGTTTGTGAATAGATAGTTCGAACTATCTTTTTGTAAGAATTATGTCTGTTTTTGTAGTGAAACGTCTACTACGTGATCTTCATAATCATTCTAAATTGAAGATATATTAATTATTTGGAGCTTTTACATATATTTTTCCATTATAAGCTTTTTCAGACAACTTATGATAACTTAAGCGCGCCTATTTTTCCGCGAGTCAAATACGGCACACTCAATCCTGTTGTAAACCGCTTTTCTTTTAAACGTTTACAAATTGGTGACATTCTATAACTCCTGACCACGCATTTGAAGCAACGATAGAATGTCGTACAACCAGCGTATTCTTATGGTCAGTAATGTCTTCCTACTCCGCGTAAGATGCAGGTAGGTGTGACACGACGCGATATCACGCCTGGTTATCAGACGAATAAAAGTTCTGTTCTTTGCTCGTTATTGCGGAGTTGCCAATATTCAAACGAAGGAACTAGACGAACCAAGGAAAATCGCTTATGCCACTGATTCATTCTAATAACTTCGGCAGAAGTCTCAGCAAAAGACCACGCAACAGCCCCTTCTGAACTCAGAAGACGTTCCATGCCAAGTGCCTGCGGTCTCCAAAGGTGGCGATATATTTAACCTGAGCTTATCAGGAAAAGTAGTGGATTCTTCGTTGCATTCTCGTTTTACACTCTCGGAAGCCAACTCGAGAACGAGTAAAAAAAATTGGCGTTGCATTATAAAATATACAACAAGCGACGCACAAGCCCAACTTATGCAACTTATGCAAGGTCCAACCTCAACAGTTTGTAGCTGCATGGACGGAATTTTGACAACGGAAGAGACGAGTTCATTTTGAGCCATACAATGTGTACACAATGGCACAACGATGTAGCTAGCCATTATCATTGTTAATTTATTATTTTGGAAATGGTAATGCAGCACAGAATAGGTAACTATCAATACTCTCTTTCGTGGAGAATATTGAGAGAATATGGTAATTGTATAGCCGCTCGACGATGCTTTTTTGAGATAGACCATGAAACTCGCAGATTGCCAGCTTCGCATGCACTTTTTCATTTGTTTATATTTTAATATTAACGATTGCTCATCAACGATAAAGTACGACTGCTCCGTCACACATTTGCATTACAATGATATAAATAGAATGAATATGCTCTTTACTAAGGAGCTTACGTTAGTAAACATTAGTAGCGTTTCTAAATAGTGCATCATCGTTCCGAGCTAGCCAAGGCGATTCGATTGAAATATGTTTTTAACGCGTTTTCTGTATGTGATAACCGGTATGAGACTTGTCTACCAGTACGATACCTTTGTATTAAGAGAAAATGTTGATGTTAACCTATTTCGCGTTGGGACTTGATGAAACACTCCCAATTCAGTTGTTTAAAATGTGGTAATCTGATATATTGATTGTTTACCGTTCCACATATAACGTTCCACATAAACGGCCAAGAAACGATAGCATACTTGTAGAACGCAGGTGTAGAAACGCCTGACATCGCGTAGGCGGATATCTCGTGCTGTAACATATGCTGGCTCATAACGATAGCGTTAGGATCTAAACAATCGGCGCACAAGTACTAGGGTTTCGTTTCTCATTTGTCAAGGTTTGGTTTTTCGTTAGAAAACTATTTAGCATCTTTAATAGTACTTCAAGCACAGCGCAATGGCATTTCTAGAGGCAGGGCTAGATTTTTGCCCTTGTTCCCCTTTCACCGTGACGAATCTCCATGCGCAGTGCTGGGTTACAAAGTAGAATCGTTTCGTACACTTTTTTAATCGCATTTCTTGATGCGTGGCGATTGAACTCAAGAACGGGATCTAACTCAGTCGACCACTGGTGAACAGACGCGTAGGTGAAACGACGACGACGTTTTCGTTTTTATTCGTTGCTTCCCATTTAGTAGCTCATTTTCTGTCTGTACGATATCATAACAACAATCTTGTACAATTCTATTGGCATGTATCGTCAAACCGGATAAGCCATCCCAATGGAATGAATAAGAGTTCGACTGGTCACTGGACGAAGGCTAAAAATACGTCTACCTCGTGCTCTTTAGAAACGATTTCGAAGTACGAAACGGCAATTCCTTGGCTGAGCCAAGGAACGCCATGACTGAGCGACAGACGAACAAACCTAGCTGGAAGACGCCCGATCCAAATCCGTGAAATGTCGGAAGTTAGAACTTTTAGTCTTAACGTAGATCTTCTCAATCCGTCCCACACGCCATACGGTGATCATATAGCATGAGGAGCAAGCAGTCTGGGGAGGTGCTACGGGTTAGAAAGTCGCATAACGCCCGCGTTTGGAGTTCACCAGTACGCACCCATTCTCCGGGATCTATGTAATTGTTTACTTCAACATTCTGTATCGTTATTTTAAAAAGTTTAACTATTTATTTAAGTTTAACAATTACGCTCCCATCAGCAATGTATTCACGACGCCTATAACGAATCACCATAAGCAAGCGTTCTATTTCGGGCTGTTTGCATCAGAAGTTTGAGCAATCACAACTTATTCAACGCCACATGCTGGAAATGCCGTGCTCATTATGGGAGACACGATCCCGGGGAATAACCTGGCGTAGAGGCCACAGGTTTTACTCTTCCCTGGCAAGCACAGAATAGAACACTTTTACCGTTGAATCTATACGCCATCTCTGGCACGACCGGCACTCAGCTATTAAGTGTAGGTAGTATTATTTTTGAACGCTTTGTGTGCTGTTTTCATTATACAGTTTAACTGTACATCCCCTTATGGACGTCGTTCATTGTTATAATACCGTCGTATGAAATTGTATTTTACAACGATTATCCTTATACCGCATATTTGCCGCTTTGTCAGAGCACGTATGACAAGGAAAGGTCGATGTATGTGTAGGCGCAGTAATAGCTTATCTATCACATGTTATCTCTTGTTCGAGCCTATTAATTGAAGTTCGTCTAGAAAGCATTGTCAGGAAGCCAGGTACATTTATAGAGTAATCCGTTGCATTGATAAAATGAATGGCAAAGTATGTTTGAATTCAATGGCAATGATGATTTTTAGGTACGCCTGTTAGTAAGACAAATGTTTGCCTTTAGAAATTTAACCAAAGACAGGTTTGTAGTGCGTTGATAGTGCATCAAAGCACGGCTTTCGCACCACGTTTAGTGAAGTTAGCGGTCGCTTCTTGCTCCTAAGCAGCTAAATTTGGCTACAGTGCTTTGTATTTCGATATGATCTCGTGTTCCCTATTCTGTCGTCGTTCATATGCCATTAGAAGATAAATTACGTTCTAGCCAAATTCGTAAATATTGGGGGGTGGACTTTATTCAGTTTCCAGGCTCGGGCACCGCCCCCGCATGCTTTCTTGGAATTTTCCTTATCGGGCATGCGCGTTCGTGGCACAATTGGACAACCCGCTCAACTATAAACCTATCTGCCATTGAGTGTTATTGAACTCCGCTTACAGCTTTCGATGGTGCTCTATAACTGCAGATGCTCATGCCCATTCATTACAAGTCAAATCATGAGGTCAGCGGGATGTACGGCTTGCCGCGGCTGTTTTTCCAAATTGGGACAGGAATGCTATGTGAATAGATTGCCCGTGCTTTTTCATCTTGTGAGCGCGTATTTCATATCAATAACGAGCGCCTACGCCAGCGAATTTTGATGTTGAACGAACCTGCCTTCAAATCTTACCCCGGCTGCCTGCCACGGCGGCGAGCTCTTTTTCATGACTACCTCGCTCTTCTCATCATCAACTTCTCATTAAAATCGGATTCATAAATAGATAGATGCATCGTACGCACCAAGCGATATGTTGCGACGAGGCGTAGAACAAAAAAAAAACTACGACCGCGAGTCGATTGAAGAAGTTGCGTTCCTATGCGTTGGCGTCAGAAGAGGAATGGTTTCGCGATTAGTCGATGTTACTGCAATATATTTCCTCGTCCGTTCTCGCGCGGCTGCCTATCACCAATACACCACACGACCGTTCGATCACCGCTGGTCATCGTGGTGTTGACGCTAACGCTGGCGATGAGTCGCGGCTATTGTGATTTCACGGCTCCCGTACACTGAAGGGACACACAATCGCGGGGTAAGATCTGCCGCCCCAGAATAGAAGCTGCAGAAGCTTTGCCAAATCATTTACGGCAACCGTCCCACGAAAGCTGTTGTCGTCAGCGCAAGAGATAATGGCAGCGGATGCATCAAAATAGCACAACAAAAACAGCAACAAACATCAGAAGCGATATGAAATTAGTTTTTTCTTCCCCTCCCTGTTCATGGTTACATCTTCCGCTCTGGCGTTTGCTGGTCGCGGCCCGGCCGCCGGGAATGGCGTATTTTCTGGTAGACAGTGGCGACATAGAGAAAAAGATGCTTCGTTAGTGATTACCGTTGACGGTGGCCGGTGTGTGTTGCCATTTGACAAGCAAAGCCTGAGTGTCCACAGTTGTTGTCACGTCCACTTTGTATTGTAAACTTGTAATCAAATGACAAGGATTGCGGAGAATGAAATCGTCAATTTCATTGGCAAGGCCATCCCATTTCATAAGTGTAGGCGCTTTTTTCTAGTGTTGTCCTTTCCGTCTAAAATGAACAAAATACAAGGAATACCTCGTTTTTACATTATTTAAACGTTTATATTATTATTTTTAGTAGTAGTAATAGTAGTAGTAGTGCTTTACGTTTTGCAGGAGAACCGTTTCGTTCCCCTCTCTCTGCTCTTTCAATGAAAGTTCGTTCACGGCAGCTATTTAGAGCTAGGAAAATCTTCTATTTCACAAAAAAATGATTCTATTTCAATTTTAGTGATCTGCCATACAGCCAGTGTTCATCTACCTGTCTCTTCTAATTTAGACTGGGCGGTCTATCTGACTATGAAAATAGTCATTAAGCGTATTTAAGGCAATCTGAGTGATGTATTGTAATTAAATCTACTGAAGCTGGCCTTCGGCAAATTGTACTTACATAAAATCAACGCTACAGGTTGCTATCCGCTAGAAATTTTAGTTTAGACGGATAGTCTAATAAAGCTATGCAATGGTCGATCCACGCAGACACGCGTCAACGTCTCTGGATGACCCGTATGCGTGGCAAAGGCGGGGGAGCCGATTACATCGGAAAAGTCAAATTGAGATTTTCCTTCACTATATATCCACACGGGCCCATGGCCTGCACAAATGTCTGCTAATGGAATATGTGCTACATACGAGTCGGGTAATGCCGTCGAAAAAACATATACGTATAATAAATCTAAATGAATGCATGATATATATATATATATATATATATGTATATATATGCCTATGCGACACTCATAACTGACGAATTAAGTTAGCCGTCTGTAGTCTCGGCTATATATATATATATATATATATATATATATATATGGAAATAATGACAATAATAAAATATCCATAATAGAACCATTAACTTTGAGTCACGAATTGGAAACACGTTATGTAGACGATTTGGCCATTTATACGTGTTCATTTTCTTCGTATTTGTTGTCTTCTTCGTTGTATATAACATACACAGCAGCTGTTTATCATGACAGCAGGATACGAAAAGTGACAAGTACTTTTATTCAGAGACAAATCAGAGATAAGATGATAAAAAAGAAGAATGACTTTCCGTCAGTATCATTTTGGCGGGCAAGCAACCATTAAACGAACCAAATTAAAAAATTTGAATATTCAGCTGATAGGGTATATTACAATATACGTTTCCATGATAAATGATCTACTACAACGGCTTGTTTAATGATTAAATACGGTCTTTATCTACCGAGATATAAAAATCGATAATTATGTAAACTCATCTGTAATCTGCATAAGCTCCATAGCCGTGTGACATGAACCGGCAGAGCGAGATATAGCACCGAAGGTTTGTGAAGGGTCCGCTACAGTAATCAGGCCTAAGATACCAGTCATTATATTCCACTTTTCGAACAAAGACGATGAATAAATCTCAGAAAAATTAAGACAATTTACCTGTTCAATTCACACGCATTCATTTACTTTCTCCCATCCAGTTTTTTCCATCGGGTTTCGAGTGGGATTCTCGCTAGAACCGGATCGAGTACTACACGGTACCTTACGCTTACAGATGTGCAAAGAAAGCTAATACTTAGTTCTTTTTGGTCTACAATCAGACGTATATGTTCACGTCCCTACTCATTTTATCGTGCAGGGTATTCAGTGCACCCTGAATTTTGCTTTTATGACTTTTACTAGACATACAATAATTTAGTGTTATTTCCAATCTGTGACGTAAAACACGTTTGTGAAAATGCGATACCTGGAAGTGGGCTTTGAAGAAATCGGGTGAGTGTTCATGTTAGAGTCCGAAGAAAACTCGTGAATTATTCAGCGTTTTTTTTTCAAAAACACGACGGTACGTATGCGGAGACAAGCAATAAGGAATAAAAAGTACGTGTTTG
>MNPL01019034.1:910-27866 GCA_002081605.1 Tropilaelaps mercedesae
AGCCATCTAATTTGAATATGCTCGTCATTTTGGCTTCACGTCTATTTTGTCTGACCGTTTTTACTTGCTTATGGAGATTTTGTCACATCATCGCATGATGTCATTTTATCGCATCATACAGACAACATCTAGATTAAATTTCTCTATAGGATTTATCATAATACTATCGACCGCAACCATTTTGTTCGGGACAAGGACGGAAAAAGAGGGAGCTCGGCGACGTTGTCCAATCGAAGAAATTCGAAGTTTGTTAGTACCCTCCTAATATATTACACATGGTTTGCGGCGCGCTGGCGCAAACTATCGCAGATAGATAGGACGGGCGATGTAAGGTGAAATAGTAAGATGATTCAAAAAGAAACGAAGTACTACATAGGAGAAAGAAAAGTAGAGCAATTACTCTCTAGGGTTTGTTGCTTGGCTGCAATATTTCCTGGCACAAACACTGTGCTCCCATCCACCGGTTGTGTTTCAACGAACTTTCGTTTTTCCGAGAGTCGCTCATTCACAACGCAATTGTTTTTATAATTACAAAACTCGGCTCTACATTCTCGCTATCTAGGGATGATGTCGTTGTAAAATGCGCGATTTGATGGAGGTATGCAAATGACTCCACTCGGTAAATGTCTCAATCTCGACCCAGTGTTATTCCTGTTAGCATTATAGTTCTCATTTCTATACAGCTGCTCGCACAACGACGAGGTGATTGTATGACTATTAGTCATGGTAAGAAGAATAATAATAGTAGCCGCAAGACTAATAATTACAATACACACACTATTTCTTTCACATAATGTTGATGTGTAATTGCTTGCGGGTTTGTGTATGTGTTCTGGCTAATACCCCATTTGGTTTGTGACATCAGGGCCCCATTCTGGCTTCCACCGTTCCTTTTGGCGTGCACATTTGGAACCTTTAATCCGCCCCGGAGTTATATCGTTGTTTCACCATTTGCCAGATAATCAATTGTTTTCGCAGTAAACACGATCACGACGGCCTCTCATCGTGCACAGCCTTCTTGTCTATTGCTTCTCTTCCTAGAGCCTTTCAGCCCTAGCTCATTGCAACATTGTCTTCTCTGTATAGTTTTCATACGTTTTACCCGTAGCAGGGCTTACGAGTGTATTTATAAGAGAGTGAGGTCGGACCTGACCAGGCTTCCGATGACATTGGTCATCTGAAGCCTGGCTCTGCCAATTCCAGGGGACGTACAAGGAAAAGGGTCAAGCTTAATTTCCTTCGCTCACTCCTTTTTGAAATCATGAGCGAACGACGGATGGGCGTCAGGCTCAAGCACTTTCGAGTGGATAATCGATTGTACGACCCACTCCGATGAAACAGGGAAAACCCGCAGTGACCGTGCGGATCGAAGGCTTAAACTCGAGCAATCTGCCTGGGTCACCATAAAGCGAATCGGGCCGTCGGGGCCCGTTGCGCTCGGTTCTTTATTGGCTGTTCCGGATTTTTCTGTCAGAGAAACAAATGGTAGCGCTGTGAGTTAGAAGGAGTTAACGCAATATAATAAGTCAGTTCGGCCCGATTCATCGTAGTTAACTTTAGGGTATGATTGATACAGGTGTATAGGTCTAATGTAGTACAGCCTTTATAGGAATCATGCGTGTCAGAACTTCCTCCCCTGATGTGAAGAGAAAAGGTCTACAGTGGCGGCGTAGGCAGACATTCGAATAGACAACTGCCTGTTCACTAGTAAAAACATCACGTTGCCACTAGATGCCTTAACAAGATTACTCGTAATGTTGTTAAGGCATCAGACTAGGTGAGACTATTTCAGACATTACCAGCGTTGTTTCCAAAACAAAATGAGTCTATACAAGTTGGGGTGAACAAAACAATCTTCAAACATTACTTACGTGGACTTTGACGTTGAGGGAGCTTCGAGACAATCCTTCCGCCAGCTGCAACGATCACCTGAGACCATGTGTTGACGAAGTGGTTCTGTTCGGATACAACCGCAATCGTCATATCGGCAAAAATTGGCGAATGAACACTCGGCTGCTCCACCGGCAACTGCATGACATAGACAATGGCAACAACGGGTCATATAGTGTTATAATTCATCTATCGAGCAGTACGTGCATTGATTAATCGCCTCACTCGCTTCCTAAGACGAGATTCTTTACCTAACCTAGCAAAATACAGGGCGACTTTTCCTGTTAGACTCATTCCGTTTAGGATAGTTTGTATGAGATGGACCAATAATTATCAAAGGAAAACTTAAGTGACAGGTTCCCAAGTGTTAAGAGTAGAATATTAAATGTCCAATATTAGTGCATCAGAGTTTCAGCCGCGCGATATACATGTAGCAGTTTCTTTTCATCGTACCTCTAATAAACCATAACACGTGTGTTTAATGCTATGTGAACTTCTGTGTTTATTAATAATTGGTGGACCATTTACTGATAAAGAAATTGAATTATTATACTGTTGTACTTTATGCCTCCTACATTATATGCAAGACATACATGCATCGTGCCCAAATGCGGCACTAAACCTCAAGTCTGACACTGCTCTTGTTAAACTTCAGTTTCACGTCATAGAAGACAACTCACCTTGGTAAGCACAGAAACCCCGGCTGGCAGTTGATATTTGGCAAAGTGAGGCATCTTCCCCTCACGTAAAGCGGCATGCACCACTTGATAGCCAAGACAACGAATACCGGCCGCCAAACAGAGTACGTACTTAAGTGTCTTCATGTGACTGCGGGCCAACAGGAACCGCTCCTGGATGCCTGTATCTAGCGAACTGGCACATTCAGCCTCCGAAAAGGATTTGAACACTACGCCACCGTTCTCCTCGATCAGAGCCTGCAACTGCTCCTTGTTGAACTCCACCTGCTCATTGCTGGACGCAGAATCGAACGGCGAATTGTCCGTGGTCGTTCCCGATGAACTATAGAAGTCCTTCACAGTTCGCTCTGTGTCCGTCAACAAGAAACCCATACCTTCGAAAACGAGCGTTGGCGGATTCAAACTCGAACCCGAAACTCCGCCGCCAGAGACTGAGGCGACGCCGGACACGCTGGCCTCGGAGCGACCGTACCTCACCCCGCGAGTCCTCGAACCCACGCGTTCGACCTCGGTCTCGGGGCTGGTAAGGTCAAGCGCCGAGGACAACCCCCGCGTTCGTCTTGACGATCCTCGGTTGTTAGCCGAGATTTTCAAATCTTTCTCGACCTCGCTGAGTCGCGTCTCGGTTAGCGGAGTTTTGGTCTTGATGCGTTCGCGGTACGCGTTCACCATCTCGACAGTGAGCACAATTCTGTCTCGAGTTATGCGTAGAACTCGTTTGTTGTGCAACTCGGCGACATAGCCCGCTGTCTGATTGACCATGGTTCTGGAAATATAGTTCAATAGAAATAATTATATCATGCACGCACAACGCGAACGGCCTTTCTAAAGAACTGATCGTACTGCAAAGAAGATGGAGGTTGAAATATTGGATATTGCAAACAACATTGTCCGTAGAGAATTTGTCACATTCGGTGAGCCGTCTTCATATTGATGTCTCACGCACAAGGCTTATTTACTGCGCATCCAATCACACGCGTGTTCAAGGCAGCATTTGCATTCGTAATAATAGTAACAATTTCTCGAGAATGTCGATTGGCGTATCTCGTTCTAGACGACAGTTTACTACCAATGCAGTAAATTGCCCCTTACTTTCCTTTGATGACACCAAACTCGAAATTATTCCGCACTTTGACGTAGACATCCTGACCAGCCTCTAGTTCAGTCATGGGCACCACCTGCATAGCTTTGACAGTGTCGTGGGTTCCATCGGCGAAATTTACAACGCACCGCCCGTTTTTGTATACCTGCACAATATCGTGAAAGTGTTCCAATTGCTGTTATCATAGTTGACCAAATTTTTAGCTATTCAGGCAAGGCAGTCTGATATCTATTGCGCACTAGAAGCAGCCTGAAGTATATATCATACCTTTACAATGGTCGCTAAGTAGAACAGTTTGTCGGACCACTGGGCGAGACACATTGAACCTGGAGTCAGCGAACCAGCCTCATCCGTCTCCGACCTACGGAGAGATAATGTCCACATTTTTCAGTAAAATAATTATGACGGGGCGTGACTTCTTTCCGCTTTAAACTTATGGTGCTAAACTCTTTGACGTAGACTATGGAACGATTGTAGACGATCTAAATAGAAAATAGCTGACGATTAGAAGTTCGAAAGTTATCTACGGAGAAACTCACTAAAAGTAGGCACTTCTCGCTTGATTCGAAAAAACTTTCAAAATAACCTTTATGTACGGATTTTTCAGGATGCCTTAAAGCTCCTACAAACCGTAGCGGCCTGCCCAAATATTTTGGCTTACCCAGCCGCAACTGACGCCGATGATCTCGCCTCTCCATCCGCGCTCTTTTCCTCTGACTGGCTAACATCTTTCATTTCTTCATTTTTGTCTTTTTTCTCCTTCTCCTCACCAGCTTCGTCGTCTGCTTTTCTCGGCTGCCGCTTTTCCATATGGCTTTCTTCCTTTGACTTCCTCTTTTCCACTTCATCGTGTTTTTCTGCCGCCGTAGGTTCTTTGTCCTTTTCGTCGTCTTTTTGTGCCTTCGGAGAAGTCGCGGTCGCCGCTATCGACAATGCCTTCTTCATGTCAAGTTTAATATCCTCTGCCGGAAGTAAGGTAGGAGCTGGTGGAAGTGCAGCTGGGGTGGCCTTGCCGTTCTCTACTACAATCGCACTCGGAGCGATCTTGACAGCGACAGTCGGCGACGTCGTCGGTGAGTCTTCGATTGAGGACCTCCGCTCGGTGTCGACTAGAACTGTGCTGGCTTTCGCCGGCGTCGATGGCGTGAGGTCGGCCACCTCAATCGCAGGTTTTGGAGACTTCATCACGACTGTCTTAGCGGACGGTAGGGACCGTGACGGGCTACGTTCGCTGCTGGAAATGTCGGCCATTGCTCCTGAATCGGGTCCTTCACAAGGACCGAGGCTGGCCGGGCCGAATTGTAGCACTCCTTCCATCTGTTTAGCTGTTAACTGTAGGGTCCTTTCGAGCACCTGTTCACGTTGCACCAACTGCCGCCGAATGATCTGGCCATTTTTCTCAAACACCTGCAATGAGAAGTAGACAAAGCCATAAATTAACGAATGCCTTCTAGAGATCTACTCAAACAGCATAAAAATCTACAATCAACCCAACTCCTGAACAAGACACTATCGAGGCATAAATAGAAATTTGTGCGGTTATTCGACCAATCGAACTGTACGCAAGAACTCATCCACTCACCTGCTCCGTGAAGATCAATCGGTATTCCTTTAGCGTCACGGGTGCGTTGGGGTCTACTGGCATCAAACTGTCATACGACGAGGAACTGCCTAGCGTCAGGAGGTTGGTCGACGCAGGTCCTCCGTTATGTAGCGGCGGAGGTCGCGGAGCAGACGGCGCACTCCGCATAGATGGTGGAGTCATGGAAGAGGTCTGCGACAATGCGTTTACGTGGCTCGGTTGTTGCTGCAGTGGCGGCGGCGGTAGTGACTGCGGCGGTGCACAGTTCGCGATCGAACTCTGGGAAGATAACAACAACGGACTCCGAGGTACGAACAACTGGTCAGGTCCGGTTACCGCTGAGGCTAAGGATGGCGTTGGGACCGCCGATTGGTGGTCTCGTTGGTGAGGGTCCTCGAGTCGCACTGGCCTGTCGTGTCCTTCGCTTAGATCGCTGTTCACATGTGAAGAGGTCTGAGGCGACGAACCAAGGCACTCCGCTTGAGCAATACTTTGATCCAGTGTTTGCTGGATGAGGGATATACTCTGCGCCAGACTGGAGTTGTCGTCGGGGGCATCGCCAGAAGATGCGAAATCGAAGCTCTCAGAGATGCCACTAAGAAGGTCGGCGCTGCTACTCTCAATCTTCATCGCACCTGAGTGAATCACAGATGACGAATCGCCGTGTCAACGAGTATGCACTAAGCTTTTATGTAGCGAATCATGCGCAGTTAAGCTTTCTGCACACATGATAAGCGCTTGGGAACAGTAGACTTTATATGATAGCTTCTTTATCTTAAAGTGGACCCCTTTGGTATAGTACAAAAAGACAATATTTGTTTGCTTTAAGATATATATATATATATATATATGTCATTACATAGTAGAACTTATAATCAGCAAAGAGGTGGAGTACGCACCTTCAAGTGTACTTTTGAAGAGCAGACTGTCTCCGTTGAAGGCCCCGTCTGTTCTAGGTCGCTTTTCCGGTATCGGTGATCGCGCAAACGCGTTCGGTGCTGTGAGGTTCAGTTGGCGTTTCGAGCTTTCAACCGCCTCGTCGTAACCAACGTTACGCCAAGTGTCACCCAAAGTGGGCGTGTGCGGTACAGCCGGGCCCTGTCCAGCAAGACCCGGGCCAGTTCCTTGCCGAAGATGCTGGGCCGGGTGAGTCTGGTGGCTTTGGTGACCAGAGTGCTGTTGTTGTTGCTGCTGCTGCTGTTGGTGATGGGAACTTTGAAGGCCATGGTGCGCCGGATGTGTGCCTTGATGTGGGAGATGAGATGGTGGTTGATGGTGACGGGTGGATCCTTGATGGTGGAGCTGAGATCCTTGGTGGTGGTGCTGGGGGCCTTGGTGTGCATGGGGTGAACTTTGATGGGACATGGTCGATGTTTGGTGTGGGTGAGGGGACCCTTGATGCGGAAGAGGTGATCCCTGATGCTGCTGATGCGGCGACGCTTGATGCTGATGCGGGGAATTTTGATGAGGATGACCCGCTCCCTGATGTGGGTGACCACCGCTCTGAAGCGGATGACCAGCCCCCTGATGGGAATGACCAGCCCCTTGATGCGGATGACCAGCCCCTTGATGCGGATGACCAGCCCCTTGATGCGGATGACCAGACGTTTGATGGGGCAGATGAGCCATTTGGTGACCGAGCAATGGTGGCCCCGGGTGCGCATGATGGGACGTTTGGTGACTTAAGTGACTCGGATGGGTTGGATGTGTTTGTTGGTGCGGCTGTGGCGAGGGCTGGTGCGTTTGATGGGCAACGTGATGCGACAGGTGTGGCGGTCTTTGGTGGCCGGGGTGCACGCCCACAACAACATCGTGGTCGGGCGTCCGAGGGGCCAGTGCGGGTGGTTGCATTAACGACCCGCCAGAATAGAGCGAGTAGCTCAACGAGAAGTCAAGCGAGGACTCCGCAACGTTGCTCCTGCACAGGTGAGAATCGGCAGACGAAAAGAAAAAGATTACTTTTATAGACCACAGGGATAGCGTTGAGTGGGACGCACCATGGGTGATAAGATGAATGGGCACAATTGAATGTTACTGCTTTTGTGCATAAGTATAATGCAAAAGTGAACCCTTGGGAGTGATAAATTAGGACAGCTGAATGAATAAAAGTGGTATATCGTTTTTTGGTTAATGCTGGGTTCCTGGTATCTCTCGACTATGGTGAACAAAGTTTCTTTAAGCTATTTCCCAAATGCTTCACGGCATGTGCAATTTGAGTATAATTTTCAATAATGGCAGGACCTGTGAACGTTATATACTACCAGTCAGTAATTGTTGATGCAGAATTGTATAAATGCAAAATGTGAAAGTAACTACGTGAATTCAGTTCAGATAATATGCGCTAACTTTTATAGACTCTTATAGACAGCCCAGACAAACTGCATTTAGTGTTTGTGAATAAGGTATGATGCAAAAGTGAACTCCTGGGAGTGAGAAATTAGGACAGTGGAAGGAATAGAAGTGGTATATCGTTCTTTTGTTAATGTTGGGTTCCTGGTATCTCTTGACTATGGTAAAAAGTTTCTTTAAGCTATTTCCCAACTGTTTCATGGCACTTGCAATTCGAGCGTAATTTTCAATGATGGCAGAGCTATGAATGTTACATACTGCCAGTCAGTAATTGTTGATGCAGAATTGTATCAATGGAAAATGTGAAAGCAACTGCGTGAATTCAGTTTCGATATAACCATATGCGCTAATTTTTGTAGACTCCCGTGGACGGCCCAAACTGCGTTTAGTGTTTGTCAATCAATTATTAAGATTATTATTAAAATGAAAGTTAAATTGCCTTGTTGTCGCTATAATAACTCAGAGAGGAATACTCTATTTACTGAAACATTGTATTTATCCTTAGTACACTTCACTTGTACCTAGCGCAATTGCGGGAACGTCTGTAGCATTATAACATGCTTTATTAGCTTATGACTCAAAAAAAAGAAATGTCTCTACGTCTTAGACGTGCAAATACTTCATTACTCATTTTTATTTCTTTTCCCTCAGTGAACATAAGTCTAACACATACGCGTATTAAATAGAGCCTTTAGGTGAATGGATATCTCTAGTTGTACGTGCCTTGTTTCTTGTCCCCTTTACGTAATTATGCAACAACTCCACGGCCCATTATCCTAGAGTTACCGGGTACAGTAAAGTACAAAAGGGCGAAAAGGAATAAACATAGTAAGCTAAAACTGGAGAATTATCAGCTAGATTGTATGCTTGGCGCTATAGTCAACAACTCGAGCCTTAACCGGTAGCCGATTATTGTCGTCCAACCTATCTTCGCGAGTAAAGACAAACACCACTCGACTACGAGGTGAGTGTATTAGTGAACAAGTGCGGTTAACACGCAAACGTCGTGTGGAATAGGTGCCAATCATTATTTGATACTGATCCGCGCAAATCTATCATTTCTCTTCCTCGCTCTCCATCCCCTGTCCGAGTATGTCGCTAACCGACGTTTGGTCGCGCTGGTGAATCGCTCCAGTAGTGTCCCCGTTCCTTTTCACCCTGTGCCCATCACAATGTCGGGCTCATTGGCATTAATGTTGATTTCCTGTGCGTTTTTCTACGACGGGTATAGCACGTTTAATGCCTGGTTGGTACGAGAACAAGGGAGGGCAGGTTCGACTGGGCCGAGCTGAGATCCCGGAATGAGTCCCTGTTTGATTGCGGGAATGCGGTTTTACATTGGCTCTGTCTTTTCTTTGTATCACCCGTATCTTATTTATCACTTGGTGAGGTTACCGAATTGCCTTCATCAATTTCTCGATATGATGATAGGACCGAATGTTGAGTCCTCGTGAAGATACATGGTTTCAGCCACATCGCTTACATTAGTAATCCCTTCCCACTGACAATCAATCGATTGCCGTACTATTCGAAATTTGGTGACTGAACGAACGCGCCCTAGCAATGACGCCAAGAAGACGGGCTATTGGAGATCGTTCGGTGGCCAAGATGAATCGGAAGTACTATACGAAGCAGCAGAAGCACCTTGGGAGCCAGGATGGGAAAGGGGCAGTGGGGGCTTAGAGAACACAAAGGGAGTAATCACTAGCTCAGAGTGCGGCGTCCACCTTCAATCACGCAGACGTTCACAGCATCAACACGCGCCCCGCCACATATATACACAGAGTTATACATTTGTACCCAAACACTCCTTTGTACGGAAGTCGCCGGGAAAGGAAAATGCTGCGGGTTGAGACGGCCATCGGCCGGCGCGGACCTGCCGGGGCCCCTGACTGAACAGCATAGGCGACTGTGGACGGCTTTTGCCATCTGATTGTTCTCTCGGCCGTCTCTTCGTCGGGTAAGAAACTTAGCGGGACGAGCCTACTTACGTATCGCGGCCCGCCATGGAATGGTGCGGGTCCGAAGACATCGTTCGGGGCTTATCCGGGCGACACACCGAGCCAAGAAGTCATCTCAAGAAACAAGCTAACAGCCAGCCTTTCTTCCTGTGTGTTTTTCAGTTCGACTCGCTCTGCCTCTCCGGCTCGAACTACATACATACAAGTATTCACTGAGAGTGTCTATCCACACTCTCCCTCTTTATCACTTTTCAATGCGCTTGTGTTGCTGCAGCCGACATCTTGTCTGTTTACCATCGGAGATGAGCACATTTGTTGGCGGAAAATCGCAGGCGACTCAGCCGAATTTCTATGAACACCACATGATCGGCGCAGAAATTGGAAAAAGTGCGAAAACGTTTATGCATTTTTGAGACGATGTGTCAGTGTTTACAACTTCTACGACACAGTGCTAGACCGGAAGTTGTTGCGTTCACAACACATCGCTTAGATGGATGATAGAGGTGGGTAGATCCCTTGAGGATGTACTAGGCTATTACGTTCGTGTAAAGCAGCATATGGAACGATTTATTCTGATGGTGCGTATTTAACATCTGTAGAATGTTTTTGGAAAACGCCTAGCGTAAAGAAATGAAAGTAGTGCATGAGAAGTTTTGCTGATCCGTTTTCAAATCTGCGCGCCACAGTGCGCCTGCTTTTTCAAGTGGTTTCGATTTTAGTGTTGGACGATCTTTCCTGCTGGAGTATTCCTGAGGTGAACTCCACACGCCACCATGAAGGTAATATTTTTAAAAAATTTTAGTGTTTTTAAAGTGTCTCCGTGAATTAACTTTGTGGAAAATATACCTAAGGATACCATGTGACCAACGAAGACCGTATTTCCTGTCCTGATTATGTATTTCACACTGATTAAATTAGATACATTTGCATTAAGCCGCTTAGTCTCTTCGATCCACGGTCTACAGTTGCGACTATTTATTATACAAATATGAAATGCAACGTTGTCTTATACATGTCCTATACATGTATATGATAATTTCCCATCCTTGGCTTTTGGAGCTTCGAAGACAGATATTCCCCTACATGCAGCTAAAGCTTTAATCTGTCGTTACAATTTCAGCTCAACATCAGCCACCCGGCTACAGGATGCCAAAAACTCATCGAAATCGACGATGAAAAGAAGCTGCGTCCCTTTTACGAGAAGCGTATGGCCCAGGAAGTGGAGGCCGACTCGCTTGGAGATGAGTGGAAGGGGTAAGTTATTCAACCAGTGTCCGTGCTCCTTGCTTCCCATATCAAATGGAGACAGTTGCTCAAAGCAATCCACAAAAGCCAAAACCTCGAGCGGTCACGTTACAGGCCGCAGCGATGCTCCGTTCGAATCGCACGTGGTAGTGAGTAATGCCGAAATACTTCCGTAGGGAAGTTTTTATCGTAATAGTCGGCATGAGACCGTATGGTATGGTCTTTGGTAATCATGTCAAGCCGGACTGACCCTGTGTTAATGCTGTCTCCGAGTGCTTGTGCGCTGGAATGTCGAACCAAATACTGGGCTAGCGTTAGTGATACACTGAAGCTCATTCGGCGAATGCGCATAATGTAAAGGTCCGTTATGTGGTGGTGTCCTACTATTTTCTGAGAAAATGTGGAGTGCCTGGAAGGAAGTCAATTGCATGTGGCGGTGACTGGTGGTTGTGGCTTTCTGCTTCTATATATGCATTGCCTATGGCATTCGTGACGTCTCAACTTGATTTATGTTAAACTTGTTATTATGTCGAGCTTCTGTAAAAATTACTGACAGCAGTTGTCTGTTGGGAAATATTATACCACGGGCTTTCATTAAACCACTAAGTAATGGGGGAGTTGACTGCATTCAGCAGTGTCCATGCGCGCTCCGAGTAAACAGCGAAAGTTGTAAGACATCTAATTCTTTATAGACTAATCTATATAGAGTAGAATTCAAGGAAAACATTGCTTTTTTACGAACCTTTTCAGATACATATTCCGTATCACTGGTGGTAATGATAAACAGGGCTTTCCCATGAAGCAAGGTATTTTGACCAACGGCCGTGTTCGCCTGCTTCTTTCGAAGGGACATTCGTGCTATCGTCCCCGACGTACCGGCGAGCGTAAGAGAAAATCGGTGCGCGGTTGTATTGTCGATGCGAATCTGTCAGTCCTTTCATTGGTAATCCGCAAGAAGGGCGAGGGCGAAATTGAAGGTCTAACTGACAAGAGCATCCCCCGCCGTCTCGGCCCCAAGAGAGCTTCGAAGATCCGCAAACTCTTCAACCTCTCGAAGAAGGACGATGTACGCCAATACGTCGTACGCAGGCCAATCACGCCCAAGGAGGGTACGTATAGGCTACATTTGGTCGTGATATCACATGTTTCCGCGAAATGAAGACGTCAACAAAGACTGAGCGTTGTTATTAATATACTTTTTTTACTAGACTGCAAAAGGGCGGAATCTCGACATTTGAGGAATCTTACGAAAAATCCGTGACGTTGAGTTTTGTCCGGAATGATATGTTTTGGGCATTAATTTAGTCGCGGTACACAAACATAGAGCTCCACCCACGACTGCACCGTTTATGGCATTTGTGGACTAAGAGCCTATTACATTTTGGCATTTTAAATTACTAAATCTATTTTCTCGAAAAGTTGTACTAAAATATCAAACGAATTACTATAAGCAATTACAAGTGCCCTGTGATTATCCTTTTACCCAACGGTTAAAGCATAGCTGTTAGAGAATTACATGTTTTCGGCATTTTTTAGTAGCGGTAGGTAAATATAGTCGACGGCATTTGTGGACTCAAAATTTTGATTCCGTTTACTGATTTGCGTGGAAATTAATCAATTTATTTGGATCATCAAATGTGTTTCTGTAACTGAATGCAGTGCCATCTGCCGAGTTTTGCCTTGGACTCCGGTTTTTTGAGCGGCTTAGCTATTCCCTTAGCCATTGCCGTTATCCTTACTCAATGGTGCCTTTTCAGGAACCGAGAGCAAGCTCAAGAAACCCAAGACTAAGGCACCTAAGATCCAGCGTCTGATTACTTCGAGAAGGCGGCAGCAGAAGCGTAGGAAGATCGCCCTAAAGAATGCCCGAATCGCACGTAAACTAGAGCAGAACGCGGAGTACATCAAACTGCAGGCGCTACGCGCCAAGGAGGACACCGAGAAAAAAGCCGAGCTCGCTCGCAAACGCAGGTCGACTCGGGAGTCACAGTCCTCTGCTGACAGTGCCCCGGCGAAGAAGCCCAAGGTCGTTGAACCTAAGATGGACGTGCCCGTGAAGTCGGCTGCAGTAAAAACCAAGCCTGTCTCCACTGCTTCGAAGGGCAAGTCTGTTTCGGCTACTGATGCACAAGGCAAAGAAAAGAAATCCGCAGCTCCCACCAAGGGTTTGACCAGTGTCACCAAAAAAGAGGGACCCAAGAAAACGGTTTCTGCTAAGGAGGCCGCCAAGAAAACTGCTGGGGGAGCCGCGAAAAAGACTGGTTCTAAAAAGAAGTAGACCTATTCTGTCAGGTGACTGAAACGTTGTAAAATGTAAAAAATAAAGGGCCCGCCGTAGACAAAAGCCGAGCTAAGTTCTGCAATGGGCTTGAAACTAAAAATGTCTCGTTTTTTATCAGAAAGAACCTTAAATAGAGGTACAAATTGCACCGGAAAACAAAACTAAGCAAAACCGTATCTTAGTTGCAATATTATATAGTATTAGATGTCGATTTGACTTTTGCAACTGTAGAGAACGTTTGAACAGGAATTTCTGAATATACGAGGTCGTATTAATTGAAGCGATCAAATTTCTGGCTAAGGTAGCTCTATTTCGTTTGAGCTTTCGTTTAAGTTTGACAAAAGCTTTGACGCCAACCTAGTACGTAACACCCTTAACGACATTGTAACGAAGGCTGAGATCTCGCCTTGCCGAAAACGGCACCACTGTTAGATAAACTTCCTAGTTTCATTGTTGAGGTGATATAGTGCACGTATTGTACATTAATTTCGAGCTTCCGATTTCGATGTTATGATGAACTTCCAGATATCAAGAACAATTTAGATCGCCATTAAGTCACGTTGCCATTCATTTCGTAGCGTCGGTCAAGCATCACCAATATTGTTAATGTTTCCAACCCGTACTATGTGTGACCTCGTGACACCTGCGGGGCTTGCAATCATATATATGTAGGCGCTGAAACATTTCAGTCTAAAAAATATAATTAATATACGGGCAAATATGTTATCTCTTAGTGGACACACATAAAATAGAGCTAACATACATGGGTCTGTAATACTGCTGGTCATGCATGCAGGGGTCATAAACCGTTCACAGGGCATTTGAACTTTGGTTAGACTCACCCTTATTAAAGACAACTAACCGATCGTCACTCATCGTATTCAAATAGCTTAAACAATGTTTATACTATACAAGAATAAATTTTGCTCCAAATACAGAAAACAGTACTATTACGACCGCATTGAAAGTTTATTCATTCTTAAAAATAAACATCTCTATGAAAATACGAGTCTTAGATGATGTATACAAAAGTGCATCTTCCCTTGGCTTGAAGACATTCCTTGAAACGGATTGGTGATGCTTAGTCGAACTCGCTGGCTTGCTGCATTTGCGTGCGCCGCGCGACCGTAGGAGAGACGTAGGTGGGGGTGTACGGGCTCGATTCCCACCGTTGCACATTTACATTGATATGGAATGATCCGTCTTAAGAAGTAGTGCAACAAGCGGTACTGTACGCATTAAAGGTTGGCTGACGGTGAGCCCAAAAAAATATGGATAGGTGACGCTTAGTCGCATTTACACGTCACGAAAACTAAATTTATTAAAAAAATCACGCAAAAATTTTCCGCTTATGGTACTAGTAGTATGTTTGTAACGGACATCCGTTTAAATACTGACTGCGCAAAACTAACTCTTTGATTCAAGTGATTAGCAAACCAAAAGACGTAACTTGAGATGCGGTGCGAAATTGTAACAGCAACAACGCCAGAAAATCTGCCACGTACGTAATTGGATGGGGATTGTCTGATAAACGCGGACGTCCGAATAAAACGGCGGTAACCGATAAACTCATACAGCCTAAACAGGAACTATTCTCGGCGAGATCGCGGAAATCGTTTATCCATTCGAGGTGACTGGCAGAGCAGAAACGACCAATGGAGTTGCTGTGGCCATCACGACTGTACTACCGAAGGGGCCACGAGAGGGTATTTTATCTATAACGCTTGATTGCAGAAGCGTTTGACCTCCACCGGGTGCAACGTACACTTCTTCGGTTGGCTGCTCCTGGCCGTGGAAAATCACCTTCGGAGTAGTCGCAGGTCCGCGTTCAATTTGGATGAGGCGTGCTGGCGCTGGAGCTGGTCGTTGAACATCAATAATCTGCGGGGTGGAGGGCTGAAGTACAACCCGCTCGACGTGTGCTGGCCCTGCTGGGCGCTGAATGACGCGTACCACTGAAGGGGCTGGCGGCGGCAATTGAACACGGATGATCTGGGGAGGAGCCTGGGGGGTCTCGTGGACCCGTATCACCTGTACAGGCTGACGGTATTCTTCAACGCGTATCTGCTGGCGTCCCGCGTAGGTATGAATTTCATGAACCTTAGGGCCTCGAGGAACACCGACAACATCCACGCGTGGTAATAATCTGTTCGAATTGTCAGTAATAGCACCGCTACTGCTGTACGAAAGAAACGAGCTACCGGTAGTTGCTGGCGGTGCAGGTACCAGAAGAGGCGGACGATTGTAACCTCCATACGTGCTCGAATAACCTCCATATGCAAACGCTACACTGCCAATTAGCATTCCGAGCCTTCTTATCTTCATAGTGGATTACGTCGTTGATTGCACTTTCGAGATGCGCGAGGATTTCGAAGGAAGGACGGCTGAAATTAGCAGAGAAACGGTAGCAAACGGTTTGTTGATCCGTAACGAACCAGTCGACCCAGAGTGTTCTGGCTCTGTGAGCCACTTCGCCAGTCTATTATATAGCAAGCATGTCGCGTTACCAAGTGACGTTTATCTTCTTGACAGAGATAAAATTGACAGCCAGTGTCCGCGTCAATGGCAATTCGTTGTATACTAACTAACAATCATAGAGACAAAGATCTTCGTCGGTATTTGATTACACTGTAGTTCAGCACAATTGTACGGAACGATGCTTGTGTGGGTTGCATAGCACAGTTGAGATGAACTGCAATTTCATGGTGAAGGGCGAGCTTTTGTCTCCATGCCGACCACGACCCTCATGCGATTAACATGCGTTTGTTATTTAGAGAAGAAGTAAACAAATGCCATGTGTGAGCTGATAACAAGCATATTAAGTCATTGATCTGAACGACCGTTGCTCAGTGAATCAGTGAAATAGATGGCATTATTGAGAAGGCCTACGATGGGAGCACTATCAGCGATTTAAGCATACCTAATGAGGGTGCCGACGCATTTTCGGACTGTGGCGAGCCTATAATGAATGGCTCAATGAACGGGTTAATCAGTAGAATCTTTACTGGCATACCCAGCACCACCGACACTTCATCCCCTGGTCACGTTCACATCGCTGGTAACGCACACAAAGGTAACCTACAAATCGACGGTACAATTCTTATGCATTGTAGTAGCGGAAGGATGCTAATGTAATCGCCCCACGAGGCTTGTCATGGTCAGGGCATCTGATAACAACCGTGAATACCTTTTTCCACACATAGAATGTTTGCTAGCATCGATGCTGAATTTCCATATGAGTGCAAATTTGCGTACGCGCCTTACGAAGCCAGAGACAACTGTTAAGCGAAAATAACGGCCTCTCGAATGTCAGGACTGAACTCGCTATGCCAACGCTACGTCGGTCAGCAAGACAGACTATGCCAACCATCAATGAACTAACCAATTTAATTCGGCTTAGGGCGTTGCCGCAATCGCTCGACTTAGGCTGAGCGTTGCTCAAAAGAGAGATAGGCACTGTTCGCGTTGGAGTACAGTATTAGTGGAGCACACATGCTAACCATATGAGAGCTCTGCTTGAATGACTATTTCTGTCTGTCTTTGGATCATTGTCATTTCGATAGCTAAACCCGTTCCCTGACACGAGTAAGTATCTTTAGGGTAGCAGGCACTGCTGGCTCCATTGACAATCAATAGCTAGTGCTTGACGCACTCCCTCTAGTTGAATACGATTTAGAGTGGCGGAGCTTGAACACGGCTTGCCTGATGTGATCATGACAGGCCATAGGGTCGGTCACGCGTCTTCGTATTACTGGACAAACAGCATACTTGGAAAATGGCGACAGAGACGGGGTGGTACGATGTATTTTAGCTTCGGGCTCGCGGTAAGCAGTTCATGTCACACGTGTCAGGCAGATGTCGTATGAAAAACAACTGAGAGCAGTCTTACCGTACGAAGTTGGACAGGCGGTAATTTTAGCACGCATTGGAGTTCTGACTCTCTGTACACTGCGTTTATATGTCTATTTATAGATTCATCTAGTTTCTGATAAATGTGCAACCGTTAAAACTGATTTCTACGTCCTCCCGTTTAGATACGGCGTAGATGAATTTAGTTTAATCCTAACATTCAAGCTAGCGGGAAAATGTCTAATAAAGCTCGAATGCCCGTCAAAGATTCTATAAGGAAAGGGAGAGATCAGATTTTTTTGATAAGAAGAATTCATTGGTAGATTAAGCAAGGAAGTCGCGTAATTCGTGTCTTTGCCTCGAAACTACTACGCTAGTCTCCGTGCACGGGTATTAGGTTTCGACTTTCAGAATACGTATATTATTTTGCAGCTAATATTAGATTTCTAAGGTGCTAATAAGAACAGAAAGGAATCACGAGCACGCAAAAGCGTGGTCGGAACTGGATTGCGGCAATCACGAGGTTAATCATAGTTGAGGTATGTTAATGTACATCCATGTTCGACGTTGGTTACCCGGTTGCAACTTGAGCTTTCAGCAAACCAGCCTAGGGATCCTCGTACCACTACGCACAAACTTCACGGAAATTCTAAAACCTGATAAGAGCTTTTCACAGATAGAACTGCTTCAGTGGGCGACTCTCTGTTAATGGTCATAGTTACGGAATCATAGACCAATGTTGATACATACACCGCTTAGTTGTACTTTTAATGACCATAGTACTATTAAAAGGCACCGAAATGATGGCTGGACGTTGAGGCCGTAATTATGCCAAAATTGCTCCCAGTTGATTTCATCTCTCAGGTCTATAAAGTGAACGGCCTGGCCTCATGAGATAGGTTTCAAATATACAACAAAAACAACTTGCAGCTTTGATCAAGTTGCAATTAAGGAAATTGCCTAAATGACGAATCTCTAGTAAGCTTCGAAGGATTTTCGGCATAATATTATCCAATAGGAGTCATTAAACCAATCTTCTGCTGGAGAAACAGGATAGCAATGACACGACTCAATCTCTTGGTTTTTCTCAGTGTCCCTGTACGCTCTTAGTATCGCTTGCTATTACTAAAAGGTTTAGACAATGTGATAGCGATCCCGAACTACGAAATGCGGTTTATGTATAAGTTCCATTCGACAATCCACATCATCCTTGGTTAATGTATCACGCACTTGTTTAGGCACACTTTTCATCAGGGTTCTTTTAGAGTGAGCAAGCCTGGTAAGATGTAAATAGTGAAAGAGAGCCAAGTGTAATGTTCAGTATCTTATACATGCCGAGAAAGGAAATTAATCTTTTTCCCTCTGATGCGTCGTTCTAAACCCTGGAGAGTTATGGGTTACGTATAGGTAGAGAAAATGAAAGAAAACCGCAGCGCTTCGCTTCCATTTTCCCGGGCCAACCCGGATATAATCGACCTACACAAACGTTCGTTGAGTAAGAACGATCATATCCGAAAGAGCGAAGCACGAACAAGTAAACTGGAGGAGCGGTCGCTGGTTTTTTGCCGGAAGTGACGGAGAATCACTGCGTCGGTTTATATTGGTTGCGTTTCCATCACGTCTCATTTAAACGTTAACATATCTATAATAAAAACCGGCGGAATCGTTGCGGTCAGGCCCGAACCACCACCAGAGTATATCTTTGGGATTTTTAGTTAACCTAGAAATCCGTTAAGATTAATTACTAGTACCAATTTATTAGAAATTTCACGCTTTACAGCAAAGTACGGCATTGCCTATGCACTAATCAATAGACTAACAATGAAGGGTAGAGCTTTAGAGTGTTACCGATTACCAAAAAGATATAATCGACTGGACAAATAGCTTTCGCGTTAGACCGTGATGTCACAAAGCCTAGGCGGTATAGCGTCAAGTAAATCAGACATAACTGATTTTAGTATACGGCGCCAATTCGTTATACCAGCTTTAAAGATTTGTGTATTTATGCTAAATTATTTATGCTAAGCCTTGTTTTTAATGAAAACCTTTTATACACATTGAAAGTTATATGAGTTTCATCTTTCACCGAAGACGGACGGAATATTTTATTGTCATCTATACCTATTTCATGTTAGAAATTTTTTTGAACATATGAATACTACAGGTAATTCTAATTCACACCAGTTGTATTGTTGGTTTTTTTTTATCCAGTACTTTCCCAGTTTCATCTTTAGGTGAAACAAAATTTTATTGAGTCTAAAGAATTATTCATCATGCTTCGTCAGTCTCTTTGTTAAGAGAGCCAACGATGTTACTATCATTAATGGACTGCCTCTTATACAACAACAGAGAACAAGCCACCGTTGACAACAGATTCAGTTATCGTACATCTTTCACAGGATTTAGACATCACGTGCGCAATATTTGTCCCAGCTATCTCTACAAGGCTGATTATAGCCTATATATAATAAGTCGCTGCAACACAATGGTGACATCTATATTTATAACGTTCGTATTGTAACGACTTCATAAATGGAAGCGTTAATAATCTACATCTGAACCTACACATCTGCGTTACAATATGCTACTATTGATGTATGTAGCAGTAAGTTAACGTTTACTTAGGGAATGATTTGAGATAACCCGTAGTTGAGTCCCAGAAACGGTGGAGGCGTTGCTATTCACTGTAACCTTCAGATTAAACGTCAAATATTCGCTTGATAGGCTTTTGGAGGCTGGGGTAAAACGCTGTGAAAATAAACTTGTGACACTGCACAAATGGCTGCGTTATAGGATATTATAGAAGGCATTTGTTCATTTTACATTCTGGTAATGGCCATCTGGTCTATAATTCAGCCGTCGTTGGCCCAAATCGAAGTCTAATAGTTCTCAAATAGCAAATGTATAAGACTGGACCAAATAAAGGAAATCTATTTAGCCCAAGATAGCTCTATACGTATTATTATCTATTAAGGCGCGTGAGCGCATTATCCACTTCAACTGAAGCTTGAAATCTATATCTCATTGGAAGCAACGGGGTCTTGTTAGCCTTGGCTTGGCGCTGTTGCCCTAACGGTCAGTCAGGTGTCACTAGACTAACTGTATAATGAATGTGCGTTCCTTCTAATAAGGTTTTCAACGGTCACTTAATTGGAAAGGCTATTTAAAGACACTTGAAATTAAGGAGTTGGCCGACTATGTTACGAAATCATACGCTCTAGCTGGATACTTACGGTACCGCGGGCATCCATTTACGTTCTCAGTCAACGACAATCAAATGCACGGTACACGACAGACAGCGTAAAATCGCTAAGGTCAGTAAATTATCTTATGCGCGCTCTCCTGCTCTGTGTCTTGCCCCGACCACTTCCCATTCATCGCTTGGCTGCAACCAACGGCGCATGGAGAAACGTATCCATATTTCACCGAGCTTAGTAAACTGCCCCTCGGCATCTGTAGCGGCTGTACTGACATGCAAAGACGAAGGACCCGATAAGGAAAAGGCCTGAATGTTTAGGCATTTAAGGTATCTTAGAAGATATAAAGCACTTTCTACCGAAAGCTAATCATACTTACCACGCCCAGCCGTGAGGAAGGGATTACTTGATCGGTCGAGTTCCATAGCAAAGTGGGTTTAGTGAGCTCATCCATGAACTTGTGAACGCAGTAGACAGTGAGACGGTAATGAACATTACATGATCACAGTCAGCTCATGTACGAAAGATAGGTCATTGGATCCGTCAAACAAATTAGACGTCATCGCATTACATACCGTAAGCCTATCACGGGGGTATTGGAGCTGTTTCAGCCCTATCAAAAACCATGTGTTCACATTGACTTCACAGAGCCAGATAGAATAGGCGGATTGCGTTTCATCATGATATAATCTTGATACCGGGTGTTTGTGCTACAGATACTACCGCGCCATGCGACACGAATTTAGATATTCAGTTATCATTAACAATCCTTACGCCGATATACTTCAACCTTATCAGAGGATAGGAGCTCGTCAACAAACGATGTTATGGCTGGTCACCTTCATACGCTACAGTAAGCCCGTGCTGAGATTCATTCTCCTAATAATAATAATAATAATAATAATAATAATAATAATAATAATAATAATAATAAAAATTGGTCCGTTTTGTTCTGTCGATATGCTAATTATAGCTGATCGTGCAGCACCAACCGCCTGACTTGTATATGTATCATGCAGTAAGCGGAAATCAAGCATAATTGCTCGTCATAGAGGCCATAGAAGCGGTTTGGGTAGCCGAGCCCCTTCACGATCTATGGCCAGCAGCATTGACCAATGTTCCCCTCCCATCTCTGGAGCGGCTGTTACGTCCCCGGTTAACCGACGAAATCTACTAGAAATTAGACTGCTCGCAGCGTGCGTGATTGTAAACGCGCCCGTCATTATCCTCACAATCAACATCGTCATTGTAATTATCGCTGCTATTCATATTGCTCTTGCTATATTGGCTGTATTGTACATCACCTCACACCGGTAGACATCAACGCACTCCATCGCCTAGCATCTGAACCAGAGAACAGCGACGGATCTTGACCAGTTGCATCGATAATAAAGAACAATTATTCCTACAAGGAAACGTCAGTTCGGGGGTTGGCACCCTAGAAACTGTCTCTCGTCTTTCGGTAGATCTTCTCCATTGTGTTGATGTCATAGTCATCTCGAAATGTGTACAGCCACACGATTTCGATGAGGGGGCGGAGACTGTGTGGGGACTAGCAGACAAGCCTTAAATACTAAATCTAATTGGGACTTGTCAGATTAGATGTGTCACAATCCCTTTGAGGAATATGTTCTTACTTGTTACTCTCGTTTTTTTATTCCCTTTTGGACATATATTTTCATCCGTGTTTTGCTGCAATCTTTAAGTTTTTATTTCCAACTTGATTGAGTGATCACGATAAAAGATCAGCCACCAGAAACGTTCGATGTCGTTAGCTGACGTCATGAGTTTATAGAAGGCACACGCCAGACAAAAAAAACAAGAACACGAAGTCACGTGTTGTGTGTAATTTCTGCTGTGAACTGAACGAACATGGTCGTGCTGTGGCGTCATTTAACCCCTGAAATGAAGCTCTCGCAAGTCGCCTGTGGCCTGTGACTGTCTGTGGGACGGACACGCCGTCGGCGCAAACACACACACACACACACACGTATACACATTTTAACATATATACACACACGCTCTAACAATCATACAAGCAAGTCAACACACACTCTCTAAAATGCATATACACACACACACAAAAAACACACGTTCACACACATACAAACAACACGCCTACATACTCACGCATTCGTACACACACACGGATAAACACAACGTACACACACAGACCACACATTTCAAAACGCATTCAAACAAACATATGCCCAATCACACGGGGACATGGCGACCCAAGCCCAGGTAAAGCGCGTAGTATTCGCTAGCGGCCGACAGATGGCGCATCGTCAACATGCGAGCTATAGGAGAATTGGGAGAGGGTCTGTTCGAATGGCGCGATGGGCCTCATCGCGGTTTCCGCAGCGGCTGTAACGCCGTAGCCCGAATGCTAGCTAGCCTGATCCGCTGCTGGGCGCCGCTATCTGTCCAGCGTTCGGGTGAGCCGTTCCTCCGCAGATCAGCGAAGACGGGGAACAAAACACACGAAGCACAGCCGGCGCCGACAGCACAGACGGCCTCCTGCCACAAGCACATACAGACCACGAGACAACACCAGCCGACAGCGTTGACCGCGAGTAGCTGCACTCGCGACAGCCTCACAGCATCAACAACAACAGCAACAGCAGCAGGAGCACAACGGGACGGGAGCTTAAAGGGGCCACTTCTTACCCATTAGAGTGGCAGCAGCGACGCAAAGGGGCAACATCCTACGGAGGAGACACCGGAGTTCTACGGCCGTTGAGTTCGGTTCGCTTGCCGCTTTGCTGGTAGCTGTTGATAGGTCATCATCGGCTGCGTGTTCATATAGCGGAGATTAACATGCAACAACGGCGAGAAATTGACCTCGGGATGTGCACAAACGTGCGCAGAAGTGTACGATGAATAGCCGATTGTCATCTCTTGATTGCCTGTGATGCGGATGTGCAGCCGTATCTGAGCAGATGAGTACCGGTCAGTTGGCTCGTGAAACTCGTCAGCCTGAAGTAGTGAAGATCCGAGAGTGTTGTATGCATACGCCATGATACTGACGCCGAGCGGGTAAGAGTTTGAACGGTTATTCTCGGATAACTACCAGTCATCGCGTGGCACTCGACAGAAAGTGACCCGGTCTGACAGCCGTGACGAGAGGGCGTGCGGCTCGTGCAAGATCACCAACCGGAGAGAAGGTAACGATACAAAACGGATGCGTGTCAAACGGAGTGCGCGCTCGCCTTAAGTGCAACGGCAGTTCAGAGACTCCTGCATGCGCGCGAGGGCAGTCTGTGGCAAAGTGGAGCTCAACGTGCTTCACCCGTGCACGATGAAAGGTTGAAGCTCTGTTCTGTCAGAAACGAGAAATTCTGTGGGGTATTAGCACACACGGGTGGATTGATCTCTTAGGTGCACAAGAAGTACTTTTTTGTGTTTCTTGTACGGAGAACCCGGCTCCGACTCTCGCAAAGTCGGGTCGAGCATTTGTGCGAGTGTACATTGTGAATGGAGTGTCTACGAGGGAAAGTTTTGACTTGGACGGATTGGAAGTCTTGTTGAGAGGATATACGGATACGCCGATATGGCTACGCTTATCTCACGTACAACACGTTCCTTTACTCAAAAATTATCTGAGTAGATACAACGTAGGGCAGGATAATTCTACATGAGCGTCACATTCATCAGTCGAATTAAATCGTGAGTATAAGGAAACAATAGTTTTGCTACTGAGCTAACGGACGTAGACCGTTTCCTGCTGGATTCCAATTAGACTACATTTAAGGCATACGTTAGAGATCGAATCACCCGGACTGTTCGATTCTCTATGAAATCCTTTGAGATATGCAAATGAGAACGATATTTCAGGCTGGCTTTCAACAATGGCCAAAATTAGAAGGGAGCACTATGAAGATTTTCGTAAAGTTAGACGTAAAACTGTGTTGCTCTCGGAAATATTGAATCATTTAAGTTGTTCAAGTTGACTGCTTTGTGCAGTTTGTATCGAAAAGCAGTTCACAGACGTCGACAAACACAATTTTTCTGATCTCCTGACACCATTCTCACTTATACTCCGTAAATTATATCTGTTATTTTGCACCGTCGACTATTGTCTATCGGGCACAGAATACGGCGAAATGCGATACTTCGTTGAAAGGCCGGCAATCAAGGCATCCTGGCATAATGAGGTAACTTCGCACTTCGTGAGTCTTCCTCTTTCAACTAACATCGCGTTAGGGTCGTCAGTACTAAACAGTTTGAGCCGCGTTACGTTCTGTTGGATCCACATGGTCGAACACTACTTGAATAAAGGACGAACGTAGATCTTACGAGAAAATGTAGCATTTTGATGAATCCTAGTAAACGACGCACGCTGGCTCTGTTGGCAAATTTACGAAAATATTATAGCATCGGGGGAGCGAACATCATTCTTCTTATTATACTATGGGAAGATTTGATGACCCTTAGGAGTTCGTGAATTTGTGGATTGCCACTCCGTTTTACTGGAAAATTTCTGATAGAATAATAGTTTTTTTTTTCTAATTTAATTTAGATTTCCCCAGGGACTCTTTTCGTAATAGAGATTAATTAGAGTATCTATGTGGACATGTAAACTCTCACTCTGAAAACAAATTTTCATAAGTTCCATGTAATCCTTTCAACCTCTGCCCGGATTAGTTTATGTTGAAAGTAAGTAATAAGCGGTCGGCTCAGTGGTTCGAATTTATGATAGTCCAAAATCTCTTCTAAAGGCCCCAGTCGTGCGCTAAAATCGCAAATGATTCTCATTTGTCGTCTTTACATAACGTGAATTGTAACACAACGTCGAAATTCGAAACTATTTCGTTACTTGACACAAGTTGACTGCTTTGGCTGATCGCGTGACGAGAAAATACTGGATGGGTTTATTCACACAAAAATACTCTCCATTGTTGTAGGCCGTGGATATGTTGCGCTGAATTCTAGCTCAACAGATAAAAACCATTCAGATCAACAACGGCTGAAGAATTCATAGTAGACCATTAAACGGCAAATATTTCCATTGTGTAAGCTGTTGTGCAATTTATGAAAAAAAAACCTCAGCTTCTGTCTGTTGGCAGTGAATTCTGCGGTATAACTAGATAGTTGTAAACTTTTTTTCTCGTCGGTTTGTAGGTGGTAACAATATCTGACGGATTCTGAATAGGCAAACACGCTATATATTAACTAAAAAAAAAACAAACAAGATGCGCTTATCTTTTCGCATAGATTTTGGCGATCGTTACACACGTTTCCAAAGTTTACCGGCCTTTGCTTGCGATTTATAAAGACACAGAACATCTACAACAACTGTAAAAAGAAAGCTGATGCCTTCTTGTAATCCGTAACCCATTTAATGTTATGGTGATGATGATGACGACGATAATTATCAGTCGATACAAAAACGCTAACTCCAATTTGATAAATGACAAGCGTATTGCTTGTTGTTGCTATTTCCTTGATCCCTCTGTATGTACAATGAGCCCCTCCGTATGCTGTACACTGTTCACCTTCCACAATTTTCTCTACATCAGAGGCGCACTTAAACTCCGCGTTTAACGGTTATGTAACAGCCCTGCGTCTGCTTGCGTCTTGTGATAGTTTCTTCGACAACTTTTCGCGCCAAAGACGCTCCCGCTGTTTGGCATCCTACAAGACATTCGTAAGGGCTCATAACCGGCTCCGTTTACTATTGCCGCCTCCCAATGTTATCGAGATTAACCGACCAAACCACAGCCATCCGTCCTTAGTTTTGATGGAGAACAATGACCGCTGACACAACAACATAACTACGAGTTTGCCAGAGACATCAGCAGCCACAAATATGTAGCAACAATGACAGCAGCAACTTCACCTCCAAAACCTCCAACCATTCCCAACGGCAAGGGCAACACCAACATGTGGTTAGAGCAAAGCTAGGTTTATCGACATTGTGTGCCAGAATCGTTTCTGAATAACATCGTTTTCAGATTCTTGACGTCGATACGAGAATAAGCTCTTACATGCGTCCGCCCTTGCTCCGCACTCGGCCACACTGAGGACACATGGGCGAAACTCGCTGAGTCAGACTGCGCTGATCTGAGTCGGAGCAGTGCTTTTCCCTGTGGTTCTTTGCATTCTCAAAGTTCTCTGCCGCTTGCTTTTTCTCTCTCATTAGAATCCACTGGCGGATGCAGTTCTAAGCCCTTGAGCATCCAGCGGCGATGTCGGTCGAATCGAAGGGACATTCAGAGATTCATTGGGCGATGATGGAGCATCATAATGGCACCAATGGTCGTGATGGAGGGATTCCTTCGGCTCCCAAACGGCCCGACTATCTGATCGGCCTGATGGGGCCCCACGGCGCGTGTAATGTACATTTCCACTCATGATATTGTACGCCGCGCCACTTAGCGTCGGCAACTCTGCCGCTTTATTCTGTACCGTTTCGCCCTGTCAGCGCTTCCTGACTTTCCCTATGTTTGCTGTTGTCGTTGCACTGATTCTGAACTCTCAGTGTGCTCCGCCGTCCACGTTGTTGCCGAATGGCTTGCCTAAGCACAGCACAATACTGACACATGAGCATCTTTACCATAGTGGAGTCGTGCTTGAGAAACAGTGGTGCTCAGATGCATCTGATAGTGCGATCGGCTGATACAGTCGAACAGGCCATCATGGTGGGGGGGTACGAGCCACGGTGGGGTTGATTCCGTGAGTGGACGGGGCCAGGCTATGGGCAGGCTCATCAAGAGATTTGGTCGAACGATATCGAACAGTGGACGCAGCTAAAAAAAAATATATATATATGTATATATATATATATATATATATATAT
>MNPL01019039.1:2229-12918 GCA_002081605.1 Tropilaelaps mercedesae
CGCACGCTAGATAACGCTAGACGGCTGTTCCGACTGGCACTGGAAACGCGCGCGTCGTGTTGGTAGATGCGCGTTTCCTACATGTTCTCCATCGACTCCCACTCCGGGCACGAGTGTTCGTAACGAGCTACGCGCGCTTACGTAACGAAATGTATAGCGCGCTCCAGTGCCGCAAAACCGTTTGCAGTTAATTTATGACCACCACACGTCCCTGGTGATCGCTTCGAGCTGCGGACCTTTGTTCGGACTTTATGGCTGGCCCCTGATCTACTTGGGCCGTAGTTTTTTCTCGACTGCGCTCAAACGGATTGTCTGCAGGTCTCTAAGAACGCGAGCGGGCGTTTTTCTCAATGGGATTCTGCCTTTCGCAGGGCCGTTACCACGTCACCGTTAGCTTTTTCTCTGGGTTTGGAAGCTTTTCTAATTGTTACAGATAGCAGACGATGCTGCACTGTTCGACGTCTTGTAAGCGTATTACTGGCGAGATCTGTTTTTTCGCGATGCATTTCATCGCCAGTTTCGCGCGGTGGCGGTGAATGCTGTGCTCTAATGAAATACGGCCGTTGGCTTTGGTCGGACAGTAGACCGGCCTATGGAACAGCGGGAAAACTGCGTTCTCCTACGACAGGTTTTGGTCACTGTGGAACGACTCTGCGGGTGAAGATCGTCGCATGGCAAGGGGACTTCCTGCTGTTGTGCTTCGGACAGCTTCTACGGGGTCATTTGAAGGATCGGCTGCGTCAATCTCTGCGGCGCCCAAGACGGGTTGCTAGTCGACTTTGACAGATGCGTGAACAATGACACACGCCGGTGATTGCTCTTGACTCGGATAAACCGATGCACGTCGGAGATACCGTTCAGGGACGTGAAGAATTTGTGGGGTGCGCTGTTCAGGGCTGGGCGGTAAACGCCGACCCGAGATGGGTGGCGTATACCATCCGGCGTGTGTCCACGTTGATGGACGTTGCGCAATGTTCTTGATGACAGTAGGACGCTTTGTCCTAGCTTGGAGAAGTGACTGATTTTCGAGCGTCTGATCGCCCAATAACTGCTTCTGAGTCGGCTAATTACTAGACGATCTCATTAGACGATGTGGTCGTTATCATTGCGTTCTGTATGGCTAATATTAGTTAAGTGATTCGGTCGTTGTGGCGATTTCTAGTTGCTCGGTTGCTGTCCGTCAGAGACGTGAAACTGCCACGCCAAAGAGCGTTCCTCGATGCTCTGATGGGTCGTAACGCATTCGAGGAAGTTGTGTAGTGGATGTTCGTTGTTTCCAGTTAGATTTTTACACAGGCGCAGACAAAGACGTCTTTCCATATGGTCGATTGTATGCGTATACAAGCGTCTCTGGCTATCCAGTGGTGGAAGGCCATACTTGTGACGAGATCGGCCAACGCCGCATGAGAACATCGATCTGTGAACGCCATCCGATGAGTCAGTCTAATCCGATCAGGGCGTTCTGCAAGAGACCGTTCTTCTGGTTCGGAGACGTAGTTCAATGCGCGTTCACGACAGCGGACGATAAGGCCAACTCGCCGAGAGGATGGATATACGGCTGATATGGCCATTGTCACGGCCGTATGCCGGCTACTGCCTGTCGAAAACCGCAGTCGCAGGTCCGCCACCACACCGACACCATTACGAGCGATCTTATGAGGGCAGAGTTTCTGACCGCTCTGAGTCGACGCGAGTATCTTCTCGGCTTGGGGACCGGGCCGCTGGGTTCGACGTTGCCGTTGGTAGTCGGCGTCAACAGCGGCGTGGCTGTCCTCGGTCTGGAGGTAAATGCTCGCTGAGTGAATGACGTCGTCTGCAGTGAAGAGGCGAACAAGGCAAGAAGACGAACTGGTAGAACTAAGCTGAGGGCCGTACCCGGCCAGGGTGAAGATATCATCAGTGAGTCAGGTTTCTCTCACAACATCCATAATGCTCAATTCTCTATGAAAATGTTACGGACATAGCCACGTCGGCTGTGTCGATTTGACGCGCGCGCGCGCGACGACATGCGATAGGTTGCGGCGTTCGTTTACTAGCAGATCATCGAATCGCAGCTATGCTTTGGTCATTCGAAAAGTGGCCGAGCACGAAACATTCTTATATATCCAAACGGGTCATAACTGCTAGCCCCCACGGACTGGCACGTCTGAGAGGCCGGCTCCCCAGAGCGGACAGTCCCTTCGATGGCCCTAAAGCGCGCGTCGATGGCCTACAGGTACCAATGCAGTTGTTCGCGCACCGTTAGCTCAGTTCCGTAGACCCGACCGGCGTTTTGATTGCGCGTCGCGGACGAAAACAGAGCGTAACTTGTCGGGCTAGCTTTATTCATTAGACGTTTTAATGTAAACGCACTGTATTGGCGTACCCGGCTCAACGTATACTGAGAGGGGCGCTTCCGCAAGCCGCCTGCGGTCCGTCGCGCTGACCGTGGCGGTGGTGTACGGTCAGCGTGAAATTCGATAAAGCGATCAAACACGCACAAACGACCAGAACTGATGTTCTACGCAACGATTTGTCTATGATGATGATGATGATGATGATGATGATTATCATCATAATGAGAGTGATATTACTCATAGCAATACATGTAAACCATACACAAACGACAGCTGCTACACATAAAACTACATTTATAATATATATATATATATATATATATACTCATTGGAGTAATTTTACCGATACATTACGGTTATACGGACGCTGTTGGGAGTCGTATTTTGAATTTGTAAAAGGCACACGTCACTGAAAGAACAGCAAAGGCGTCAAAAAAAAAACAACAATGTTAAAGCGTACGTGCGCCAAAAGTGCGTGTCCGGTCAGTTCTACTTGGGTCATATATTCGCGTCTTCGGTAGCAACCCAAATCACATTAAGGACGACTACTGTTAAGCGCAATATCAAAGCTGTCATGAAATACTTTTATTAACTTTATTAAGAAGACTTATTCATATATTAAAGTTGCTTTTAATGAATAAATGCATTAATAAACTTGCCGCGTTGTTAGTATTATGTGCATTATTATTATTAAGTGTCCAGCAAAAGCCAATGACACCGAAATGAATTGCCGCGGCGGTGCCCATTCTTGGGTGAATCTGGGTCGCGTTGGACGCTCCCACCCAGCCACGCGGCTGTCAACTGAGCTAAGTGACTGGTGGACCAATCAAGGGGATGATGACTTACGGAGCAAAACGAAGACAAACAAACGTTCACCCCGCGAACGATTCCGAATGCGGCAAACCAACCGAAATGGCGGGACAGGCCGAGCAAGCAGGACTCCGACTTGAATATGAAGGCCAGTGAACGTCGCAGGACACAGCCATAAATTGATTCGCACTCAACGCCGACGCGCTGAATAGGAGACGAAAATTGTTTCTTTCGCCTGTCAGCTTAGTCGTTTCGTCCGGTAGAGACGGGAGGAGGGGGGGACGTTCCACGATAAGAGAATGCAGGACATCGGCAAGCGACGAAGTATGAAGACGGCTGCCGAGCTCTTCCCGTCTCAAAACGAAGTCTCTGTCAGGACGAGGGCGGGGTAGGCAGCCGGGCTGGACGCGGTTGATGTGAGCGCAGACGCGGCGTACGTCAGCGGTCGCTGGGCGGCTGTGCCGCGACAGGAAAGAAATTCTAGTGCGACGAAAAGCTCACATCAGCGGGTCTGGAGCGAAACGACGGAGCAGGGCTGTGGGCGGCGGCGGCGGCAGCCAAATCGGGGGTACATGGACACCTTTTCTATATAAATAGTAATAATACTAATAATAGTGGTAATAATATAGCGAACGGCGGCAGCTGATTGCGACGAAACTACAATGCCTAGGTTAAGAAAGGTTTGTTTGCCGTTGGTGCCGTCAAAGGCGAAATTTTATTATATTAGGGGTGGATAACAATTCCCGACTGTCGTAATGACGCAATAACAATACCGATAGAGCTAACAATAATAACAATATAGTTTTCATTCTGTGCCCGCCAGTGAACCGGACTATGGGATGTGTATTTACAGCGGTCACGCATTGACGTCGAACTGTCGTTGTGGCGTAGGTCAACGTTGTGCAGGCCACTACAAAAGATGGCCATGGTCGGATAGAAGGGAATAAGCTGTTTACTTCGAAATGAAAACGCCCCCTCAGATAGAATAGCAGTCGGCCGAATTACGTAAAACAGCAGCAAACGCCGGAGCTGACTGAAGTGTATGGCCTTATAATGCTAAAAACTCCTCACTACGACTGCAATCTGGGTATACATTAGCGGATCAATGCGAACGCCATGCGTAGAACTAGTTTAGCTTCGTTCGAAGTTCAGCGTCAACCGACGTACGTCGGCCGTTCGGTTTGGTCGCCCCAGTCGCCATCATCTGCAGGCCAGGACGGGAGCGCTGTGAAACTCGCCGATGGCCAAAATTGATCCTGACGACCTCACGCGTCGCGACGTCGAAGGAAAAACTCATATGTTGGTCCTGGTGCTGTCGGGAGGGAGCTGTAACGACGGCCAATCACAATCTAAATTAGACGCCGAGAGTAGATGTTGCTCGACCGACTTGATATTAAACAATGCCACTTTCTTTGGATAAATGGAAGACAGGGAAGTACCGTTCTTCCGCGCGCAATATATATATATATATATATATATATATATATATGTATATATATCGTTTGCATTAGCCCTATTATTCGACACAGCATATTGGTCACTGTTAGATATCGTCAAGAACGTACTTGGGTGAAGGGTAGGGGTCGCTCCATCTTTCAATACCCGATACAGATAAGGTAAGCGTTGAGTCACGCCTGGTCTGTACTTTGTTAGTGTGTGTGTGTGTGTGTGTGTCGACCAATTATCGTATAAGTTCAAACTCAAGGGTCCAACCTGATCGATGTAACTAGAACACACATAGAATGAGTTAAATGTTTCGTATTGTTCCCTCGAACGCTCTTCTAAGGTGACTGTGTTCGCCATAAGGCTCGCCCATTGCGTACGTACACTACTCAAATGGACATATATTTATGTATTTCTATGTCCGACGGTGTTAACATGTTCAATATCGTACACATTCAATGGTTCCTAATTATCCGCCGAAACGAGGCACTGTCGGCAATATGACATTTTCGTAACACTCGTGATGATTTCGAGCGGAAGTTCGCAAGATGCTAATAATGTGTCTATATGTTTTCTACTAATTACTGGCATCATTATTAGTCATTAGTCCAGTAAATAACATATTCCGCCAGTTTCAGCAATAAACATAGCTTTTACGCAGCGTTAATGAGACGATCGCTTACGTTATATTCTCTCTTTCGAGAGATGCATGCAAATAAAGTCACACAGCTGTGAAACAGCTAATTAGGAGAAGTTCGAACGACTGCCAAAATGTTTCTCCGAAACGGTCAAATCTGTACAGTCGATGTCCAGCCCCGTAGTTCGACAGGTCCAATACCGAGTGATTCTTTCTACTTCTTCAAGTTAGCCATAAACTTCCATGTTAATCAGTTCCATCCTCAGCAACGCTCAGCGTCGCAATAGCGAACTTATGTTCATGGTCTCTATGGTGGAAGCATCTTCGGTTTCGTCGTTATCTTCATACGATCGCGTCGTCAGAAGTGTGGCTGCGTCGGCCGACGCTACTCGAGCATAAATAAGTACGATTGGTTCGTTTTGTGTTTGTTAACGCGTCTTCGACGGACGATTGGCTTGTTTGTCGTCGATAGTTTCGTGTCCGGCGTTTCCGTTGGATCGAGCCGTTGGCGTCGTTTGGCCTCTGGTTCGCAGTTAAGGCGATCTTCATGCGGATACTTCTGAGCTGATGTTTCCGTACTCGTTCGTTAGTTGTTGACTGACCCCTTTTGGGTAGCGGCTTCGCTTCTCACAAATGGTCGTAGTGTTTATTTTCTTAATGTGTGTTTGCGTGTGTGTGTGTGTGTAAATGAGCATCGTCTCCCTAAGCGGTCGTCGTTGTCACAGGTTGACGAAATATGTAAAGGTGTATTCGATTATTGTAAATGGTCTTCGAGTATAGTCTGTGTTCGTTGGTTCGTTGAACAGGTCCTGCACTGCCGAGATTCGATCGAGACATTTCTCACATCCTCACGAACATGACAAATCCCCCTACGAACAAAGGTGATGTCCAACCTATGCGTAAGCACATTTCTGTAACCACAGCATCCGATGCAGCCGTAGGGAGTTATCTATTGGGGCCAATGGGGTGTGTTCATCGCTCAAATTCCTGTGCAGATGAAGATATAAGGTCTTCACGGATAAACCTCACGCTCAGTGGCTGAGAGTGTTCATTGAGGCTAATCAGACACTTGACGCCAATGGGAGATGATAGACTCAATAGGACGCTGATCCTTTCCGAGGGGTTCAGAAGGCGCGACGTCGGATCGGACAACGTTTCAACGTCAGTCGTTAACGAGACGCGTCTATTCTAAGAGACAAGCCGAAGAAATGCGTTCGCAGTCGTACGACGGCCAGCGATGCGTCGAGGACAATGACGCCATGACATTATTACATAACAGATCTGATCTAGCCGAACCGAGCGCTTGACGCCAATACTCGAGACGCGCGCGGCTATCAATTGCGTTTGTTCCTCTCATCGCTCGCCTGTCGAATCGTTTATGAACGCTAACAATCGAACTGACGGTGTGAGATGTCCATGAAATCTTGCGACTGCAACTTCCCGTACGTTCGAGCCCCGAGCGTTCTTCAGATCTGGTTCTTTTATTGGAATTGCAGTTATCAGCCAAGGGCTTCGATTTTGTTCAGAAGTCCAGCCGACAGCCGACACAGATGTCAAATGCTGTTGGTTGACACTGCCGTCACGCAGATGGTCTGTACGTGACAGGCACGTTATTAATTGAATGAGCGCGTTTCATGGGGTTGTTCGTCTACGAGGAGGTCACGAAGACGCCGGGCAGCTGACAGGTCCCCTCGGCGCTTTTCGTACGCCCGAGCCAAGTACCCCTCGAATCTTCCCGTTGTGACAGGCGCGCGGGGGGCAAGCGACAAAGCAGACGCGCTACCACTTCTGTTTCGTTCGCGCTGGTGACGTATCGTTGCGTCGTCGCGGCTGGCACAATGGCAGACGACGAGTCGCTCGCTTAGCCAGATCGTCTTGGCGTTCTCGCAATGTCGCCTCGCCATTACAGCCAATTTATGCGTCCCGCCCGACGCCTGTGCTGGGCAAGTGCTGAATTTAGTAGATGGCACTACGACAAATTTTTCTGCCAGGGTCGAAGAGAGCGGTGGATGGCGTTGTGAAATGAGTGCTTTCTTGAAAAGTATTCTCCAATAGAGATCCAGGGTAAAAGAAAACGACATTTCCGAACGTTATTAACCTCCTCTCTTCTCGCGGATTCAAGGTAGAAGACCGCACCAACGATAGGTCGACATGGCCGTGATGAATTGGAATTTATTTCTAGATCTACACTTTTTTTAATGTTTTGACGACACTTTTATGAATAAGTGTTTTATACACACACACACGCATATAGAATATTTCGTTTCCTGTCCCTTAATTTTACTCAAAACGACAAGTTCACGACGTCGGCGTCGAGGGACAGCGCTAACTAGACACTTCCAATAGGAAAACCCGCATTGTATTTCAAGAGAGGCAGCTGATACGGCGGCGGTGAATAGTCACTCGTCTAGAATAGCACCGCTGGTACGTCAATAAGGGTTGCATAGTTGTTGTTTGTTTTTTTATCGACGACACGTTGATCCTGGTAGCAAGTTGTGCATTTCGCTCAGCTTTACGAACAGCTGGCCCGTAAAGTGGTGTCGGGGGCGATAACGAGGTCCGGCGTTTACAAAGGATAACCCGCAGACGAGTGTCACAATGGCAAGGGATGACTGACCTAGAAGCGGCGGCGGCGGCGATTCTACGAGAGGCAATGTTGCATCTCATAGGTGATTGACAGGCGTTAGAAGAACGCTTGTAGCGTTCGTCTGCAATGCGAACCAGAAAGCGTTTAGTGCGTGTGCGTTGTAAGCAACACGAGAAGGTGGCGGCCTGTAGGTAGGCGGCGTCTTTCTGACGCTTCCGGAAATCTGTATCGAGTCAGAACTGATCTTGGGCCATCTCCACCTGTCAAGCGGCCGAATCGAGTATTTGGCGTTACCTGCGGTGGTTCTGGTCGAAGTATCGCGAATAATAATAGCCGAGATAGGTTGGAAACCGTGAACGATATCGTGGTCGACTGGCGCCCCCCTTTGAGGCGTTCTCTCGTTTGTACTGCAGTATCTGCGATCTGAGACTACATCTCTGGGTGTCTTCTCGCTGTTGATATTTATGAAGCAGCTGTTCATAAATGGCGATGTTCGAGTAGTTGGAGATGTTGCTATTAAACTTGTCTTTTGGACCGATGTATGTGTTTACGGCTTCTTGGTCTATCCAGCAGCCTAAAAACATGCGTTAGACACAGATGAGAGATTCGATTTTATTTATTAATTGATAGCACAGAGAAACACAGAGAATGAGAAAATATTTCTTAGAGAGATTTATTAGGCTGCAGGGCCTTTCCCCAGACCCATCAGAAAAGCCCGTCAGAAAAGCCCTGACCGCATGGGATGACGCTTTGAAGACAGATCTTAGCGGGAGCACCACAAAATATAGCCATGCCGGATTTGCGCTGTTGTTTGCTGAAATCCGACGTAATGACAAGGTCGGAGAAGGCCGAACTTTCTCGCACGCCCTCGCGTGTCAATAGAAGCGTCAACAAAAGTCCGCCTCTGCCTTCTGCTACACCCACATTAATGAGGACGAAACAGATTCTTCGTTTGTATGCGCCATACGCGAACCTGACCAATGTCATCAGAACGCAGACATCCATAAAGTAACGCTTAGCGTCGTAACCGATATCACTGAATCAACAATGCTGAGGTGCCGAAAACGATCTTCTGTCGAAGGATACGCGCGTTGTTCTGTCGCACCTTTTTGGGCTTGAAATGACTAAGGTAACAGCCGTTGTCGACAGATCCCTCTCAGCCTTGATGGCACTTCAACGTTCGCCGTGTCGAGACTGGTCGATGCCGTCGTGGCAATCGAGAAATTAGGTGACATCGAAGGTGAACCGAATGAGTTCCACTCCGTTTCTACGGAGTTCATGCAATAAAGTGCCTATAACTTGTTGGCGTGAGATGCGTCTTATGTCGTTTTACGGCTTGTTCGGTACATTGCCGCGTTAGCCGCGTGAATGTCTGGCTTGAGCGCCCGAGACGAGAACAGAGCGAGAGAGAGATTGGGAGAGAAAAATATATAAAATTTATCGTCAACACCTGCCACCTGATACGATTTCTCCACCTTTTGGTCACGGGAAACAAACAGTGACGATGCTTTCATGGCCTGCATTCGTACCCCGTCTCCGATTTGCAGACAGGCTCTGACGTGTCGAGCCTCACGTGAATACGCACACAGACGCACGCACGCACGCGTACGCATACACAGCTACCACACCACGCCCGGGTGCGTTTCGAGGATTCTGCGTGGTCTGGTCCCGAGACGCTATTCCATCATCGCGACCGAGATGGCGAACGATGGCCGTTCAACCGAATGAGGTGTCGGACAGAGCCTGTTTGTCTGCCCGAGTTGCTTTGAAACGGGCGTACGTCGACTGAAAGGAAGGTAAACATCAGGGACGCACAATACGAAAGGGTCTGATCGCGCACGTGGCATCTGCTCTGACGGCTTTGCACGGCTCTGACGGCATTTTCTCGTCTGTATCGAGCCTCCGGTGCGCTGCGATGGCGCGGATGGCGGCTCGAAAGGTCGCCATGTTTTGTAGATCTTTCTTGTAACTTGGCTTCCGTTTGGCTTCCTTTAACGCGTTGGCTATTCTAGCCTATTGGGCGCCATTGCTGTGCACGGGACAATTAAAGGGAATTAATTTGTTCCTTATTAGCAACTCTGCTAGCTCAAACTTCGTTTCGTAGAGGATGCGATGCCATCTATAAATATATCGTTCGTCCCACTTTCGACGTCATATTCTCTCTGTGTGCTAAGAGGGACTCGCTTTCTCGTGATGATGTCGTAGCATAGAACGGAGATGTCTATCAGTCTAGCCGTTGGCCCACCTAACTTGTCGGCGGCACACTAACCAGCTGAAATGACCGACGAGTCTAACCATTGCAAGAACGCTTGCAACAATGTCACCGTTTCCTTCCGCAGCCTCTCTCTCTCTCTCTCTCTCTGTCTCTCTCTCTCTCTCTACACGATTCCCGCTCGGCCCACAGAAATTTTCCCGCCCTTTTCCCAACCGGCTTTCGACGTTGACAAGATCGTTACGAGGACGGACCGGTCTAGTTAATACGCATCCGCTGTTCGTATCGCGTTGGCGCTCATCTCAGCCGCTCAGTCGGTCAGAATCGCCGACCTCCGCCCGTCGGTCCTACGTCTGTCTTGTACCTTGCCTCTGGCCCCGTTTTCCACTAGCGTCGTCACATCTACAAGTATTTCTACAACTATGCGTGGTCACTTTCTTACAGAGCGGCTGCCGTCGCTCTGTGTTAAGGGACGGCACGAAAATTCGGGCCGTTACTGCGTACCACAATGCGAATCACGTCAGCTTCGTGCAACGACGCGCTGCCATTCGCGCGCGGTAAAACAACTGCCAAGTTCGTCGGCCAGTTCAGCCACCCGAGTGATCGACGCTCCCGCCGGCCGCTCGTGAGCCATTGGCGGGGCTCATGACGAAACCATCATCAG
>MNPL01019047.1:4959-14985 GCA_002081605.1 Tropilaelaps mercedesae
TCGTCGGATGAGTTGGCAACGAACGCGTGGACATGGCGCGATTGTTGATCATGGCCTAAGCGTAGCCGCATGTTTGATGGTGTAAAAAAACGACCTGTGTCATGTCCCTGTCACCGTGAGCTGTCGTCACATCGAACGGAAACTGGGCCGCGAAAAGGCGCCATCGGCCAAATCGAATCGGTCCTACTGAGAGATCGATTGCGCTGGTGACGTTGCTGAATATGGCCGACTGGCGTGTGCCGGTCCCACGCCGAGTTTCTTCTAACGGCCCCCACCCGCCGGCCATGCTCGGCTTAGTTGTGCGAACTGTAATTAAAACTACCATAAATCAGTTAGCAAAGCATGCGCGCGCGCGCGTCTATGACAGCCTTAATGGACTCGTTCGTCCACACGAGGGTCCATCTACCCGGGCAGACGTCGTGGCTCGTTCGCGACACCGCCCTCGAACGTCAGAGCCGAGTTTCCGCTCGACGTCGTGCCGGTTCGCGCGTGGAGAGCGTCTCGCCCGATGGCAGCGGCAGTAACAACGCTCGTCAATGCTGTTCCGGCCGCTCGACGCCGGCGTCGTGCCAGCACGCGGCCAGCGTCGAAGGGTCTTCGCCGGCACAGCAGCGTCGGAACACACTCCAAAGGGTCTCTCGGTGGAAGCGCGAATCACCCACGACGAGCCAAAGGCCTCCGCTAACGCATTCGTGTCGCGCCTTTTTCCGAGCAGCGTCAGAACATCATCGCACTCTATCGGAAGACCCTTCCAAACCGCTCGAAGTCGCCCAGACCAGCGACAATGCCATTGACGCAACGCTTCGATGTCGTTGATTCGATCGAGGGTGGCGGCGGCGGTGGCGGCGGTGGTGGCGGTGGTGGTGGTGGTGGGGGCTCTCTGGCGGCCTACGACATCAGCACGATTTGTCAAGGCTGTCAAAGGTCTTGGCAAAATCCATGCTGACAGGTAGGTAGGTAGACACCGGTTAGAAAAAAAGGCTCAAGCAGGTTGCAGGCCGCAACTGTCAGCGTAGCAGCCAGACAAGTAAATATTCGTAAGGTGCTTCCGTATGGGTCCGAAACCCGAGAAAAGGCCGACTTAGGACACAAACAAGGTAATCGACCTGCCCAGAACACAACCAGCCTCCGGTTCGGCCTGCAGAGGCCTGGTTTGCCACAACATTTTACTCGACTGGAAACGTTAACAAGGGAGAAAAATCTGCGCATCTCCCGACGGAGACGCTCGTTTCGACGCGCACATACAAAAAGCGAGCGTAAATAAATAAATAAATACAGCGATGAGTGGCTGTGTGGCCAATGCCTGGACGCCGAACACTCGCAGAAGCGGTTTCTTCATGGCTCAGACGGCGTTGACGAGGCGGCCATCTGAATGCCGAACATGCACGAAGAACCTCGTGAAGATCTTGTTTCCGTTTGCCGTCGTACAAGAAGTAGTTTAGTATCGTTTGCCCCCCCCCCTGACCGACCGCCTCTGAGAGGCTACACCTTCAACGAACTGTCAAGTTTTCCTTTTCCCCAATGCATGACATTCATCATATCCAGCTCGAGCTGCCGCGGACATTGCAGCCCCCGGGTGGCATTCCGCCGCGGCCGTATCGGCGTAGCGACGCACCAGCCTTCTCCTGCCGACTTCGGCACCAGCAGAAAACGACGACGACGACGAAGAGCAGAAAACGATGACCAAGCAGGAAAAAAGAGCCAGACGGGCTCGGACCAGATGACAGCTGCCCCCGCAGGCGGCCGTCTGCGAGCTCGAATAAGATGGGCGCATGCCGACATCGGCCTGCCGTCTCCGAAATGAGTCGGATCGCAGGCCAAGTTGGGCCTGCAGTTAGTGGCTGTACACTCGCCGTGTGTCCACAGACGTAGGACAGGACGGCCTAGCGTTCAGGCGATCATCTACCTATCCAGTTAGTCGTCAATGGTCCATATGGCTTTGTAGAGCCGTGACCAGTTCGGGAATTGCCTGAGACAGACGGCGAGATAAGAGGGAGCTCCGGTGCTCCGACGCGTGCTTCAGCCATCAGGCGTCCGGAACGGAGGCGAATGACGAGCGCACCGGTCACGCCGACTCCCGACCCCGTCTGAGCGATCACCATCTTCATGATCGTGTTCGAAGGCCAGGACGGATCGGGCAAACGGCGCAGAGATCCGAGACGCCATGTGCAAATATTCCGAGAAGCAGGGTCCGTCGCGACGGATCCGACGTATAAAGTCAACGGTGCATCGATCAGGCTGCGGGTGCAGGCACATCCGAGATCGGCTCGGATCGGGCACGAGCCTCAGACGAATATGCGCCGGCGGAATCCTACAAGTCAGGTTCGGATCACGAAATGAAGCGACGCTGAACGAGGGGGCAGGTGATAGAGAAACTGGTTCACCCCAGCACTTGATAGCGCGAGACCGTTGTTCGCGCGCGCGACGACGCGTGCGTACCCCCCTCAACGTCCACACACTCAACGCCGAACCCTAACTCCAGACCGATGAGGAACTCCGAGCTAAGTCCGTAGGGTCTTGGCTGAGAGATCGCAAACTGTTTCTGCCTAAACGTCCGCTAAGTTCGCTATCGTTGTTCGTTCGCGTCGTGTTTTTTCTCAAGAAGAAATAACCACCACCAAACAAGATTCGCTCGTTCGTTCGTTCGTTCGTTCGCTCGCCTGTGCAACAGTGCGGCGGCGGCGGCGGCGGCGGCGGCGGCGGCGGCGGCGAACCATCCGTTCTGAAGTTCAGCGAGAATTTGTTGTTCGCCACTCGAACTAGAGGAAGTATAGGCGGCAGTCTGTCACCAGGTGCCGTTTTCGACTGCCGGCTGTCACTTGAACCCCCCGACGACCTAACCCCGTTCATCCCCTAAACACGGTCCCGACCCCCCACCCGCCCCCAGATCTGGGCTGTATCCGACGCAGACCTGACATCCGGCCGAGACAGGTAAATCTTTCGGAGTTCAGTTGGTCCCGTTGACTGTGGTGACGTAAGCACGTGCACTATGAAGATCTGTCCGTCGACTAAACGCCGTTTCGTAGCAGCCGTTCGGGGGGGGGGGACCATAGAAGGGAATGCAATGAGCCGAAACCAGCCTGTCTGGACCCCTGACATGTCCTATCCGTCGGCCACGGGCCTTCGGGCGCGGTTGACGAAACACTTTGGGGTTCAGGTGTGGATGACCCTCGATCGATCGATCGGTAGGTTGTGCGCCGGCTCAAGCAACCCTCCCCCCACCCCGGATCGGTCGGTCAGACATCTCCTCGGATCGGCTCGGACGGCTGCGATTCGTTCGGCGGAGACGTCGTTCGCATGGTGCGGGGGGACATCGGCGGATGGCCTGGCTAGGACGTCCAGGCCGGTGAGGAAACTGTCAAACAATGTCGGTGCTCGAGCTGATATTAGGCCGAGGATGTAGAGGAAAAGGCCTAGAGGATGTAGAGAGGATGGGAAATTTTGGCACCAACCGAACATTTGTTGGACGCGGCCGGCCGAGGCTGGCGTGAGGTCAACGTAGGTGGAGGCTCGTTGAAGGTGGTTCGCTCGGCTGAGCGAAGCCTCGTCGGATATTGAGTATCGCGCCTTTGCCTCGGCACGACACGCAGCCTCTCTGAAGCACCTGTGTGTGTGTATGTGTGTGTGTGTGTGTGAATCAAATTTGGTCAAAGGGAATAGAATGAAAACGAACGTATCAAAATAAACACCGTTTATACACTACCAGCCTGGCATTTTCATGCTCTATTCATAAACTTATTCGTTCACTTCCACATTAAACAAACATTAAACAAACACTAGCCTAGAAGCAGTGCACACGTGAAGTTCTATCCTGTCGTTTTTCTAGGAATGCTCGCAAACACACGGAACGAAAAACGTTCACTTTGATCCGGGCGTCGTCCACGCTAGATCCGGGAGGTGCGCATACACCTACTTGAACTTCAGGACAAATTCACGTTGACCAGTGAAGACTCCCGCGTCATCTGAGAACGCTTCTCGTCGCATCAGGTCATCCGTCCGATACCTGCGTCCGCAACTGTTCACCATCTCCGATCAGACGAGAAACGTAACTAGGCCGCCCTGCAGAAATAACAAACCTCTGATTACCTGACGACCCCCTCAACGACGGCGACAAAGGTCGACCTGCAGAAGCGAGCAGACGGAACGAATTTGTCCTGTTGTTAGGACCTCGTCCTCTCTCCGTGTCAATAGGCCAATCGAACTACCCCCCGTCCCCCGATTATTGGACGAGGAATGGGGCTCATTATAGTGGCCGATTATAATACGAGTGTTTCGTTATTTTTCGTTGTTGCTGCTGCTGCTGCGGCGCTGTGTTCCCAATCTGTCTTGACCGTTATTATCTAACGTCGAACGAGGAGCACGCGCCGCGTCAGGACCTGCAGAAGTCGAGCAGAACAGAAAAGGCGTCATATGCGCGCCCAGAGGTCGTGACTCCCGATCGAGACTCCGTTGACCCTCGACCCGGACCCCGCGGTCCGTCCAGCGCCGCGACCCAGACCGTCCGACGGTGCTCCGACGCACGACGGCGTGCGCATACGCACACCGTCTGCTCCGTCCGCGACGATGAAGATGATGGTGCTGCTTCTTCCCGCCTGCTCCTTTGTGTTTTCTGCCCCCGACGACATCTCTGAGCATTCGATCGATCGACGATCCGACGGGTGGGTTCCCTGAAAAGGGTGTCCAGCCCAGTTCAGCTCAGGCGGAGGCTGCTCGGAGCATCTCGTACAGAACTAATTTCTATCGGAGTCCACTCGGATCCTGGCCGGCTGCGTGTGCCAGACGCCGCCCTCCTTCGCCGCTCTGGCGTCTGTTTTCGGCGGCTGGTGCGTCTTCTGCACGACGACACCAACTTCTGTCGGTGTTTAAGGCGACGTTTGCATTTGGACATCTGCATCGCTCGTGTGTGTGTTTCTTGATTTTTGACGGAGCTGGCCGTAGTTTTTGAAAGAAGATGCGCGCGCAGCAAAAATCGCGCTTCTCAACGCGAGCGAGGATCTGCGCGGGTGAACTCATCTGAGTGAACATCGAAACCGATTCGGCAGACTCGTGCGCCGCGGGGAGAATCGGCCCCGCCTTCGGGGTCCATTGAATCTTCTGATCACTCTCCCCCGGCCGTTGAGCGTCGCTCGGAGACGAATATGTCGAATCGGAGAAGACGCCCGATCAAGACTTTCTGACACGAGCCGGCCGGCGTTCGCGACCGATTCGTCTTCCACACAGCGTCCGACGCCTGATAGAGGCGCGCGCGCCGGCGGCTGCTGACAGAGTCGCCCCCATCCGTATCGACGCGTCAAACAACATCAGCTCCGTCGTCGATGACGCTGACGGCAGCGTCGGGAAACAACGCTAGCGGTAAACGCCAGTCTCTTGTCCACTAAATGTGTGTGTGTGTGTGTGTGTGTGTGTAAAATTGCTCAAAATCCGACTCGACAAATGAGTTCTCCGAAGGAGAGCGTCGGTGAGTCGTCGTCGCCGGCAGACGCCACACGAGAGCCACGACAAAATCGAGTAGAATCGTTCACGTCGAAGAGGCGCTCGTAGACCGACGCGGGAAACAGCCTCGTTCAGAGCAGACGCTCGCCTCAGACCGACGACGCCTGATCGGCAATGCATCGCCAATTAAAGCTGCGCCATCGGCACAGACTTCACTAATTTCTATGCGGGTGTAACGCGTTCGAATGGGTGCCGCGTCGGGATGGAGACGCGCGCGCCAGGAGCGCGTCTGCTCGGAGGAGATTGACGCCCGGCACGATTTACCGTTAGTGTAAAAGTGAAATTAACGGAACGTTTTTCAGCTGTTGCGGCCGGCGGGTGACATTCAGCTGCCGAAGACGAACTCTTCGCCAGTTTGCCCCGAACGTTCTTTTTCTGCTCGACTCCGCAACTTCTGACGAACTTCGTTTTCGCTGCACGTGAACATTTGCCAGGGATGGTGACAAGTTCGGCGGCTGGTTTTTGTAGACGACAACTCAGGATTCGTCGTCGAGCAGCGGCCTGGCGCGATTCAGGCTGAAGTAGATACTCATTTTAGCGATTCCGAGTTCTACCGACGACGCGCCAACCTCGACGGGTACTCGCGCGATGCGAAGTCATCGCAAGAATTCGACATCGCTCAGGATATCGCAAATAAACGAGTCACGCGGAGATGAAAGGACGACGAGTTGTCGAAATCCTTTGACCGGAATAGCGGCACGGCGTCAACGAATTCGCCGGCCACAAAATTTAACATGAAATTGCGCTGCGCTAATTCTGCGACACTCGGACATGGCTGGGCCGCCATCTTTCATCGGATCGACCTACCGAACGGCCTAGGTAAGGCGCACGAATACGCGTCATAGCGCACAGGCGTTTATTTCTCTCCGCCGACGATTGTTCGCTCGGTACGTCGTCGACAGAAAGTTTCAACTTGATACTTTGCAACTTCGACGAAACTTCGGCCCCCGTGTTTGCGGTTGTCCTGAGGCCCTGCCCGGCAGGACGGAGGTTTCCGTAACTCAGCAGACAAAGTCACGGACGAAGCGCCGTCGAGCAAAGTTGCATAGAAATGTGGGGTCTGATCGGAGCGGGATTCGGATCGTCTGACAACGCCTGTCTGCATGACGTTGATGCGGTTTCCGTCCAGACGGACGAATCCCGTCCGAGTCTCGGCTGATCTGAGCGTCTGGAGTCGATGACTCAGACCTGATGAGGAGTACCCGTGCGTCTACGTGGGCCGGGATGCGCAGGGATATATTTAGTCGCCGCTTTTCGAACTTACCCCCGGTTTCCCGGCGGAGGTGGTGATTTTCGCCCGGATCGTGGGTGGAGTCCGGAACGACCCCAGCCCTGCGCTCGACTGGGCAGGAACAACCCAACGACCAACGTAAGGGTTCATTTCGGCCAAACCCTCGAGCCGATGAACGGACATCCAGCAGAAACCCAGCCTGACATCGCCCCTTTAGAACAACAGCCTCCGCATGGGACTTGCGGAAGGCAAACGGCTCGAGTTAGGCCGCGGTCCGGTCAGAGTCAAACGGCTGCAGTGGGGTTATCTGCACCCCCCCCCCCGCCCACCTCCCCGTGGCGGATCGCCATGTTCGCTTTGAAGGTCTCAACGACAAGGGCAGACCTGAATACCTGCGAACTAGCGGTTAGGCGTCTGTAGGTGGACGTGGGAGTGGATTCGGCTGGGTTTGGCTTTCACTGCCTGTAACGAGGCGGAAAGGCCTCGCCGTAGGATAGGTACAAAATCGCAGCATTCAGCTCTGAGCGTGGGGTGGTGGGGGGAACCAGAGAAGGTCACGTCGACAGAGTCTGCTGGACGTACGAGATCCTGTCGATGGCCGTGTAAGCCTGATCTGAACTCCGCCCGATAAAAATGCCACCGGAAGCATCCGAATGTGGTCTGGGCCGTGATCTGAGAATCTCTTAAGCGCCTGATGATGTTGAGAAGCGGACAGAGAGAGAGAACGTCCGAGGAGGCCACCAGAACGGGACACTTTCGGACGTGGACAAACAAAGAAAGACAGAGAGTCTACAGCAATCGGTGGCGAATGGGTTTGTGGCCGGAATATGGCGGTAAGGTTAGGTGGCTAAATGTGTGCAGACTTGTCCTGCGCAGGTCGCTTCTGCTCAGGTCTCTTCTGCTCAGGTCTCTTCTGCTCAAGTCGCTTCTGCTCAGGTCGCTTCTGCTCAGGTCTCTTCTGCTCAGGTCTCTTCTGCTCAGGTCTCTTCTGCTCAGGTCTCTTCTGCTCAGGTCGCTTCTGCTCAGGTCGCTCAGGTGCGATGGGGTGTGTGTTCTTCTATTGGTTGCGCACCCGTCTGGAATTGCTCTGAAATTGGCCTGTGTGATCAGAGGCAAAGCTCAAGAGGTCGAACGTCGCGAAGTGCAGAATAAATTGTGAATAAATCGAGCAGGGCTTCGCGAGGACCTGGACGCAGTTTCTGCTGTGGTTGCTGACACCGACATGGCGACTACGGAAACCTGGACAGTTACTACCAGTAGAAGCCGAGAAAAATCACTGAAGTTCAACTCTTCTTCACTGGTAAATTACTACTGATATTAATTCAATGTCTATATATATATATATATATATGTATTTAATTGTATTCGGTGTGTGCACAATGTTCCAGCGGTTCTTTACACGCAATAAGAAAGAGCTCACTTCGGATTGATCAGACCCGATACCTTTCCGGTAGGCGTTCAAGGACTACATACGAACATTAAATATTAGAGAAATGACCAAACTACGTTTTTTTGAAGACGCTTCCGAAATGAATGAATGTCAACGGTTGCATTGCCAAATAAAATAGCGTTGGTTCATTGTTAGAGAGAATTCACTTAGAGAGAATTTACCAATAGAGGTTCACAGACAACGGAGACCAATCGTTCTTCATCTGTGACTTCATATATGGCTTCAGATGTCGTCCTTTGAAGATTTACACGTTTATCTCATTGCTCATTTAAGGCTCCCTAATTAACGTCAAACGCTTCCCGCCAAACGCTTCTACGGTCACGCCGACGCGCTCGGTTCTTGATTCGCGCTGTTCTTCAGAGCTTACCCCGTTCTTGGCCCCGGATTGACTGTTTGTCTATACCCCCCTGTTGACTACCTCATCTATCTACCCCCGATGTGGTAAACGTCCCCTGCCGTACCACCGAACCGCCGCTCAGAAATCTGATCGAGCCAAACCGTGCAGCTCCACCCGGCCAGCTCGTCGCGACGACTCATCCTCCTTCGACGCATCTCGGCTGACTACGCTGGCTGAGTTCTTCTCACGCTCGCCTTGTGTTAGCAGGTTGCCGTGTAAACATTTGTCGACTATTTGTGTGTGTGTGTGTGTGTGTGTGTGTGTGTGTTCGTGTCACGGACGGCCTAAGTGCAACTGTTCGGCTGGGAGCAAGCCCGAAACGCGGACGGAGTCCAAGGGCAGCGAACGCCGCACCGAGTGAGTGTACCCCCTCGGGAATACAACACTGCGAGAATACATGGGAAGACACCTGTCTCGACCCAGTGGCCCCCCCCATTCTGTTGGGCTGCTAAGCGGCGTTCGATATACACACACACACACACACACACACACACGCATCGAGTGAGAAAATTCGACCGTGATGTCCACGCTAGCTGTGATATTGTTCTGATATTTGGGTGATAGAGGGGGCGAGATCGGAGCAAACAGTCTGAGACATAGACAGAGTAGAGAGAAACAGAAAATGTCTGAACGGAGAAAATGATTATCACGAAAAGTCCACTCGCCGGGAATCGGTCGTCTGTTGTTGACGAATCGGCTGAGAATGTCGATGGCGCGGCAAGGGCGGTTACGCGAGCGATGACGCGCAATCGACCTGAAGCGCAATCGAGTTATCAAACGCGCACAAATATTCGTTCACGTTCGGTTGATCACACGCTCCTAATTGCGGCGTTCGAGAACGTCGACGACGACGACGCTTTGCGCGGCGACGTAGATTCGTGGAACAGATCTCTCGTAATTAAATGGTCGTCGCCTTATCGATCGATTGGAAATGTTCTTCGGAAGATTCTGTCATCGATAGTTTTTCTTCTCAGGAGCACAGCCCGAGCGGCCATCTTGTGGCACGGTCCTGTGCTATCGCGTTGTTAGTTTAAGTGGATTATTTGTTCACTGTTCGAACAAAGCAAACCCATCGATGAACAAGTCCAGTAGAGGCGTTTCAGCTCATTCGAAATCGAGAGATTTTCATTCGGTCGATTTTAGTCGTCTTTGTTGAGGGCGCTAACAAACCGGGGACGGCGGAACGAAATGAGGCTGAGACGTTTTCAATAGCAAACAAGCGAACAAGTTAGTTAATTTCGCAAAGCGCTCGAGATCTGGAACTGCGATTCGCGTAAGGCACAGACTCCTGTGAGAGACGTCTGTCGAACTTCTAGTCAACTCACTAGCCGGTAAATCAGGCCATGTCAGGCCCCAACAGTGTCCTAGGATCTGGGCAAAGAAACGAAAAAGCCGATGAATCCGGCAACCTGTTCCTCTCAGCTTAAAAAAGGTCACCCCCGCCCCCCTCCGCCC
>MNPL01019096.1:1779-24196 GCA_002081605.1 Tropilaelaps mercedesae
ACCACCGAGCTCGACGAAGCCCGTCTCACGAAGTAATGCAAAAACTGCTACCGTGGACGTTAAATGTTGGCTGATGGTCAGCCCTAAAAAATATTTATTATGCCCAAATATCCTTTTTTTATTTTTATAGGAGTTTAGGTAAACGCTTGATGCTCATGCGCCACTGCAACCAGAAAGTGGCTAGTGCGGAGACTCACAAACCCGCTAAAACTCCCATTCTCCCCATCCTCTCAGGGTTCGGAATGTTAATGACACCACTTATGCCCAAATATCTAGACAGGTTTCGCGATCCAAGAGCCTGATCATGCCGTTAGCAGATTTTCGCAAAATTTATATATATATATATATGTATATATAGATTTTACCTATATGCGCGTACCTCTCTCAAAATGACAAACCATCTGCTGTAAACTTGGCGAGACGCAACCAAACTACCATACTAGCCACCCCGTATGTGCCGGTTCGTCGCGATCTGTGTAGCACCTGGTCAAAACCTACAAAATTGCGAACTGAAACAACTAAGTGAGAGAAGCTTGTTGTTAGAGGCACTTGAAGAGACGCTCAAGACTCACCCCCGGGCCATATCGAATCGGAGAGCTTAGGCCAAAAACGATTTGATCTTGTTTTTCTAGACTGGCGCTCACTCATGCCGCAGTCGGAAGATGCAGTCGGGCGAATGTTACGCCTATTATCATGACAACTGTCATAGTCGTTGCACTTGTATGGCCAACCACTCATCGATTGTTTCATAATCGTCTCCCTTCTTTCTTCTGAACGTGTCTTCCAGCTACCTGACTGGTTTCCGACGTTTTCATTCTGGTGTACCTATCTCGCCTACGCCAACAGCGCCATCAACCCGCTCATCTACGGTGGTATGAGCCACAATTTCAGGGCGGCGTTCATGCGGATACTTCGCTGTGGCCGAGGCGATTATAGCCGCAAACAACGTAAGTATATCTGATTGTCTGTCCTTAGTTCGACGCTTCTATTCATCTCAGTTGCTTGCTAGCCCTGCTTTCTATCCACAGCCGATACATATGTAGGATCCTCTGACTTTGTCTGAAGAAACCGTTCTTTCACAAAGAATCGCTGACATACCATGTCAATTGTCTCTGGGCTTGCCGAACGGAGGATTAGAAGATATGAAAATAGAAAATGGTGTATACTGGTAACTATGGCGCAAGGCCAGATATCCAGCCGACCGACGACATATACACTCAATTGGGTAGGTTTAGAGGGTAAGCCGCCTGTACTGAACTGGCTATACCCACAATGACCACACACGGTGTTTAGGTTCAAGTGGCAGGACGAAATCACATAATCTGACACATGGAGAAGCCTATCAACAACCGTACTAGTCCGGTTCATAGGAGGCTCGTCATTCTGCGAAGTACTGAGTAGTGTTCTGGCAATGCGTAGCGACAGAGAGATGCTGTGTATTCCTTTCATGCCAATGAATCCGCGATGCAACTAAATGTATGTTAATCTAAATCAATACCTGAACAGTTTCCTTCATTCGATAGTCTCGGTACACTCAGTTTCTCTGATATGTGGTGTACGCTTTTAGCAGGCTGACACTTTGTGTGATCATATACATGCTGTGGCGTACGCTTGTACATTTCATGGATTCTAGAGCATTGTCGTACAACTTCCAGGTCTCTATTGCCCCTACCTGTACATGTGTTGTGCACGTACGAAGAAACCCGTATTCCTCGTAGTAGAGATGGAGAGGCGTCCACATCCCTACATGTGTAGGATATGAAAATGTTCAGTGGGCCACATCCTCCTGGGTGTCTAACAGTGGAGCGCGTGTCCTCTCTATTCCAGGCATGCGTCGCCACAGGCTAAATAGCTGCCTGACTATGTTCGGCGTCAAGTGGCTAGCATACAGGCGAGCTAAATGAAATCCCCGAAACCAGCCGTCCGAAACGAGTGGCTTTTTCTTTGCATTGTGAGATCAGGCGGGTGCAAGCCTAACTAATTATAAACAGACAAGGGGATTACGCCCGGCCGTAAATAATGCGCTGCTAGGCTTGGATATCTACTTCTGTTAGTTAGATCACCATTGTCGTACGACGTCGTGCGACCAACCGTTACTTGTGTATATATGCTAGATTTCGCAGTTTTCGCAAAGGTTACATCAGGACCTTATCTCATACATTATCGTCACATCCCCGATGCTGGACGCGAAGCGTTGACACTATAGCCAGACGTACCTACGCCTGTAAAAAGGAAGTGCTGGAAAGCGATAGGAAGATTAACCAAATCCGGTTTATGAGTTGTGTGGGCCGTCGCGATTTGTGTCTCTAAGAAAGGAGGGGCGTCCCTCTTAAAGCTACGCCCTGTTATAACTTCGTCGTCTAGTAGCCTTTGGCCGCGAGCATTGGATATTGACGAAAAATTGTTCATGTGAGCTAAAGGAAAAGATATGAGATTTTTCAAGGTTGTCAACGTTTCTTCTGTCAAACTTAGCGAACAAGAGTATTGACATCTGAACTGTGACTTCATTGCCAAATCGATAGCCTAGAACTAGATCCGTGGCACGTACGGTGTAGGAACGGCCTGCGAAAATAGGTGGCGTAGTAGACGTTCGATGATGTTTCATTTTTCTTATGGCCCAAGAATGGTCGAAGCAGCCCTTAGGGTCAGTTTGCATCGACCACCAGCGATGGAAAGCCTGAAGATGGTATATGAGCTCGCCGACGTGTCCTAACTGAGAATTTGGTAGGTGACACAGATGTGAATTATCGGAAGACTCATTGTTGGCCATTCGCCAATAGGTTTCTGGCAGCGGCAAAAACAGCGTAAATAACTGTTATCGGCTGCTCATATTTTTTTCAACTTTTGCCGTTACACGCATGGACAAGTAGAATACAATACCAATGGGGCGTTGTTTAAGCCGTAATTTAGTAAATTGATTTCCATATCTAAAGCACTTCGCCCACTTCTAATACGCATATATCTTGTCGGATTTCCTTCCTGTTAATTTATTGGACCATATATATTCAGCACACAAATATGTCGCTAGCGGGCGATGAGAGCATGGCGATAGAGGAAGTGCCTCGGGCGAGCTACTTAGGTTCTCGATAAGGCGACAATATTTTCGCTGTGTGCGCGGCAGAATTCGAGTACTACCGCGCTGTATTTCAGTCTGGGGCGGGCGTTTGTATTGGGTGCAGACGCGTGGTGTCTCATTCTTTTCGGCGCTGGTGCGCTCCGCTCGGTGTCTGGAAACACCCGGGCGCGGACAAGTTCGTATCACGACTCCGCTTCCCTCGTAATAGTGTCGCCCTCAATGGGGAGCCACTCGAAGTCAAGCGACAGAACAAGACATAAATGCGATTGCGCAGCAACGCGAATGTGTGCAGTTTCATGTGTTTGACTGGGCGAGGCTGCAAGCCAGTTTCTCACCTGGGAGCCAGAACTGTTGGCACTAACAGGATGCTGCGTGTTCGTAGATGACTGAGAATGAGATCAAGACGGGGAGGCGGGCGACAACGCGACAAATTAATTTTTGACATTCGCCGCCGTTGATGTCAAAGGAATCTGGATTGTGAAAGCGTTCTTGGAATAACGAAGCTGTAAAATCGTTTCGTATTTATTATTCGAAACGCTATACAATTTGATTCGCCCTTGTTAACGAACATTTTTTAGGATTAAGAGGTCTACCAAGGAATGGCACGAACGTTTGCCATGATCGTCTACGCTCAGTCTAAATGGAATTTACGAATTATCGTTACACCTACTTGTAAAAGTCAAGTCACTCATGAGATCCGTTTAAATTTTGCCTTGGCATAAGTAGCTCGGTAATTGTCACGGTTTGATCCCACAATTTTTCGTTGGAACTGTTGGATGACCGGTCGCTGGGCGCACTGCAATGCTGAATTGCATGACACGGACGATATCGTGTATATTTCGCAGTACAATAAACCTACAACGAATGGTATGTTCACCTTGGGTTTCATATTCATTGCATCCATGCATCAGTTTGAAGCTATTTGGCTTGTGCCCACACCATTATGTTGAACATATGAGGTTGACCTTTCCGAGATTATCGGTGGACGCTCAGTGGTTATTCTGGCACAACCGGCGTCGATATAGCAGCATAAATCTACGTTACCGTATGTCTAAAAAAAGCGTTGGCTACATATATTTAGCTATTTATTTATGTAATCGTTGAGCCCTTAGAAATAACTCACATGTAGATTGTGCAAGCTTTGTCTAGACGTAGCCCGGATCTTGTTAGGCCCTCTTCGTGACTAAGTGCATCCGCAATACAGAATGCTTTTTGTTTTTATACAAGTATTATACTAACAAGCTCATATAAACGTCAGATCAAGTGACGATTCGGACCCATACTGAAAATAGAGAGACGAAATTAGATATGTTTAAGGACTTAAATTGGTCGGAAATTATAAGCGATGCCTAATCTGTTAGGCGTAACATTCGAAGCTTATCAACTGGCCTTGGAAGTAGAAGCTCTTAAGAGCGGACTTCGTACTATCGTACTTGCTTGGGTCGTAACTCGAAAAATGCGATATACTTGTAGTAGTCGTTTCTCTTTTATATAATTCTCTTATGAGTCTTCGGGATATCCCTAGATAAGTAAACACGCTATCTTGCGAATTGCCTCTATGTAATTTTTAACTTCCGACGGGGGTCGAATGGAAAAACCTGGTGATTTTTTTCTTGTGTACTTTTCCGTTTTTTTATACCATTTTTTAGTCCAGCGGTAACGGTTTCCTGCTAATGACGACTCGTCCGCGAGCGGATTCAAACCGCTTCTCGCATTATTCATGTACACGATTAATGTTGAGTTTTCCCTTTTGTGTTATGCTACACCCAAGCACCTATATCGTATGGGCTGGTAGCGTTAAGCCGTTATTAATGGCAGGCGCTTGACGACTTAAACCTCGTCAGAATCTTTTCCTCAGGCAAGATAATCCACGGAGTTCCAGAACTCTGTGATGCTCCCTGAGCACATGACATGGCAAAACATCCTTGCCGCTGCTGGTCCAATAAGAGGAGACGACGTATGTAGAGAATCGTTGTAGATGTGTGACATTAATAGCAAAATGTTCGTTATACATGAGACGTGCTTCGTCTGTCGCGACGACGGCTTATCTTACGGCGTTTAAATTTTTACGTATTCGCTCGTTAAATATAAAATCTTCCTAAGCTCAGCTGGCAGCATTCCTTGAAACATAGTGCTTTACTATTATTGTTTTTTTCGAAAAACGGTTTTTGCAAACTAAATTGCGCCAATTCGTTATGCCACCAGTATCTTCCCAGTCATTTTTGTAAACAACAATATATATATATATATCGAAAATTTTAATGATCTATTGGTGTTTCAAATGATCTATCGGAAAGGGCACAAGAGATAGCATTAACACATTGGGGTATTGATAAAAGCATTTGGAACCATTATAGAAAATCACCATCGGAAATCGTTATATAGTCATTCATAGGTACAGTAGAACTGACGGCGAATCAACGACCAAGATTGTACTGTAAATGCAATGAAACTGTCGATCACGCTTTTCGCTTACCATTCACAATAAATTTTTGGAAGAATTTAGGCTAATGTTTAGCATAGCAGTGAGGAAAAACGGTTATGTTAACTTACTCAACTCATGCCAGAAGATTTTACCGTAGGGAAAAAATAAACTGTCCTTGAGGTATGTAGAATTAGTATGGCGTGGATTTCCACGTTCGCGCTTCAGTTTATTTTGCGACGTCTTATACTGGTCGATATAATATGGCTGTTCCGGTAGAACAAAATGCGACAAACCAACAGCGAGTGTTTCTAGAAGTACTTTTGGCGAACATTTTTCAGAATGCAAAATTACGATCATCCGAAATACAGCTACGGTACTCCAATCCTCTGATCGTCGTTTCGTACCAGTTAGCGCTAATTTCGTCCGTGCACGCTATGCCGTTGCATTTTGGATGCTCTAACAATCTTAGAACTTGTAGCGTGCATATTCGGTCCTGATATAGCCTGCGTACATGATCTCTTCGATGATACTTCTTTGGAAAAAATGTATAAAGCGATATCAATATTGTCTCGAAAATGTTAATGGGAACCAATTTTATTCGAAGCAAGCCTGACTCACTTGGCTGCAAATGCTTTTGTCAACATCTCTTTTATCAAAGGTGTGCAACCGATGTTGCATTACCTCTCTTGCATTCGCAATTAGGCTTATTGCAGCGCGGGCTTAACTCCACCTTACTCTCGTTATCGTCTTCCGCCCGTTTAATGATTGTTTAAAGTGATTTGTCCAATGGCAACAGCTTTTTCACAGCCTGATAGTCAATGGATGCATGGCTCATTACCTCTACCTTCATGACTGTCCCCCCACTGTATATAAAAATCCTGCACAGGGACACTATTTAGACACAAAGTAGGTGCAATAGAGTGAAACACTTTTAGCTCTACGTTCTGGGTATGAATTTTGTAGCCTGTGTATGCATATCTGTTAATAATTTTCGCACACCATATCCAAACGAAACGCCTAATGCCTGTGTTATGGGAGCTTATGACGCTCCTAAAACTCCCAACCATCCGTGGACGGAATGCACTGGAACACAGAATGCGCATCCTCACAAAGGAGCTGACGCAACTACGTATCCATGCTAGGTGATGTATTTAAAAGAGGTGTGTAAATCACCCGATGCACGGCCGACATGCGAAAAAACAATCCTTCAAGAACCACCTTGTTAAAACTGTGCAAGCTTCACGCTTGACTGAGTTCACCCGCTTTCAGTATCAATGGCCTACTAATGCATTTTTAGTGCGGTCATGCCTTTGGCATGTTACGTAATGATCTGCCGTCAATTCTTCATTCGAAGTACGGTTTTAGGACGTTGTATAAGTATGCTCATAAACTATCATGTACAGTATCGATATATGATAATTTAAAGCAGTTTTAGGACGGGTCGGTGTATACCACTTCATATACCTATCCGTGGGATAATTATGTCCGTAATCTATTATATACCGTATCGGTGTAGCGGTATGTAATCATTTATAAGCATACTTTTAGGACGGATAGATATACAATAGCCTATATCCCACTCCGTCATAATATTATGCTAGAATACTGCTCATAAGCTACGGTATATCATATACCATATACCGGTGTACCGGTATAAAATAGTTGCTAAAAGCAGTTTCATGTTTAGAATATAAGTCGAATTCCATGGGTACCAGCAGGTATCTGTGACTCGCCCAACTCGTAACCCTCATCGTTATGTCTGCCGGCCTGATTTACGTTGTCAGGTGAACCCCACGTCACAGATCCAGACATGCTTTTTGCTAATGAACAGCTCAAGTTGACCGATTAGCAAAGCATGCTAGGCAACAATCAGTGACCGGTCGAGTAGCTAAAAATAATGAGAGCCTGCAACGGGACTAGATTCCAGTGCCCGTTCTCCCTGTACGCGTCAATATAGGAGTTCGCTTAATGAATGCTAGTTTCACCAATATTGCTGAGGACAAGTAGAATCAAGTCTCTGAAAATGCGTGACGTCAATAAAAGCCACTGTTCCTTTCAAGTAGATTATGAAAAATATATTTTTTTTTGCTGGGTCATATGTTATGAGCGGAGCTGCATGAATTCCTAATATCTTACTAGTTTTAAATGTTGATTTATTTCGACAGTTACATCGAGACTGCTCCAGGCATTCTGTGTAAGACGTGCGGTTTCAAACTAAATAGGTGGACGTATATGGCGTATTACTAGGATTTTCATTTTTTATAGGCGTCACCATGAGGTTTTTTGTTTTTTAACGTCAGCGTTGCCCACCTACCCTCTTATTTCCCAAAAACATCTAAGGTCATTCCACGGCAGACATGTTCTTCCTGAACTTTTATACCGTTGCTTATATAAATAGCGGTGCTTTTGCTTGCTACTGTCCCGACCACCATCCCACGCTTTGTTCATCTCGTTGCCCGTTCTAACCTCCTAGACCAAACCAGACCAACTCAGCCAAATCAGCCTTTGTCCTTCTTTCTCATCACGGTTGTGCTGCTGATCCAGCAACGCTGCCAAGATGGAAAGCCCATCCCAAGAGTCAATTGACTTTAACGAAACCGCAGACCCTTCACCGTTGACTCAATATCAGGGTCAGTCCCAGGCAGGCCTGCTGATTGGCATTATTTTCCCTTTTTGTTTTTTGACTTTTTCTAAGTTGCCACGCCGGTCGACAATCATAAACCTCTCTCATGCGTTCGTCACTTTGACCTTGTTGCTATTATCGTGTTGATTTTGCAGAGATGCAAAGTGGCGCGGCAGGGGCAGTTGAGGGTGGAAACGCTCTGCGAATGAATCGGGCTCGCCCTCTAGTTGATGTTTCGACCTCGAAGTCCAACCATGTTCTCGAACAAAATCACACAGCCATTGGAGCTCCAAACCACGTCGCCCAGGGCGGAACCGTCCCCCTGGTCGGAGCGCCCTGTGTGTTAGAACCCGTTTGCAAAGCCCACCACCATCGGCTGCACCAAAGTCACGCACCTAGTCTCTGGGACAAGTACAAAATAGGTGGGTAGTTCAATCAAACAATGTCTATAGGATACTCGCCCTTCCTCCCCTAACTTTGGCCCCAATTTGGTCCTAATTCCTGACCAACCCTTTTCTACTCCAACTTCGTTCACCTTTAGGATCTCGCTTGAATACTACCGGCAAGAACCACGGGAATTCCACGTGGTTATTGGCACTTCGGCTATGGTGGCATTTGCACGCTATAGAACGACGGTATCGATGGGTGTCAAGAGAAAGAGGGCTTGCCATGGTGGGAAGACACGTGGGAAATTAGTGGCTATCTGTCGAACAAAAAGGATGAATCAATTTGAGCGGGCTTACAGTGAGCATAAAAATACATTTAATTATCGGATATAATGGCAAAATAAATCATTCTAATGATTGCCAATGCTGTTGAGAAGTATTTGAATCAGATTTTATTTATTGTTGATAACCAGCCTATTCTCTGATGGTACGATTGGCTGCATGCCAGTGTAGTTTTTGTTACGTAGAGATGATACGCTGAGTCTTTTGAAGATAGTACCATATTCTAACATCATAAATCGTGTTTTCATTTTATGTAAAACTCACCTTCCTGCATTTAGTTATGATAAATGGTGGTCATTCCAAGGCAGTCGAATGCGTTCATCCGACCGACAGTGGACGGTAGTCAGCGTCGTCTGCAAAACGCTCAACCTGACCTAGTTGGTCTGCGTGTTCTGCCCGACCTAGGTCGTCTTCGCATTTTCGTGAATGGACACCAACCACGTTTGCGCAACTCGGGCCGCAAAGATTGCATAACAAGGGCAGGCCCACGCTATTGTGGCGCTGCACTTAAATCCGTCGGAAAGTGTACAGATCAGTAGCCTTTATAGTATGGGGACCTATTCCCGCCATCAGTTCATTATCTACGTTAACCAATACACACACATCCTCCAACACTACCTCACAGCACTAGTTTCGTGCGTTCGTACCGAGCCACAGCACAACGACGTACTAGCTGAGCTGACAACCGTTCCTCATTTCCAGTACATCCGCGGTAGACGCTCGGGAACGTCTAGAATAAACCTTCAGTCCGTATTCGTATTACGGCGACGGACTCATTCGCGGGTGCGACTTCCGGCGCGAGACTCATTAGGCCATGCGCTCGTTGCTTGGATTAACTGTATCAAGAGTTGGGCCATGATGGGTGTCGGTGCTCGCCTGGCGAATGCGCAACGACGGTGGGGGTGCGGTAGACCTCTCGCAAATTAACCCACCTGAGAATGGAACAGATCTAATTAGGTGCGATATTATCGTATCTGTTCTGGAAGCTAAATAGGCTGAATATTGGTTTCTGTAACAACTTTCACTCAATTCCTCGTGTGTTCATGTATGCTGCCTATGCGACTGACCAGCTAGCGCAAACTTGCCCTAATCAGCTAAATGTTGGTGGCGTTTCATGTAGATTACTTAAGTGAGGGAGGTACTCATATGTCTTAGATTGGCAGGCCGCTCGAACCTTGAAATTTTGCCTATCAAATCCGGCATAGACGCCGTTGATTAGGGTGTCCACTCCATCATTTTAGCCGTTTGTGCATTATTCAGTCATTTGACTTGTGCGAGGAGTCAGTAGCTTTTGAAGTGTAATGTATCGTACGTTCGAATGTCTTGCGGTCTTACAATAGCAATCAGTCCACACCGACAGCATGACCTTAATAGCGTGTCGCACAAATACGCAAAAACGTGTCCACACGCGTTGACTTCCTGACACAAAATGCCCAAGCTTCCCCAGCTTGTGTGAACGCCTCTACGAATGTGGCATCTGTAAAGATCGATGTAGCTATCGTATCACCATTGCATGAAACTATCGCACGGAAACAGTCACAAAACGGATCGATAAAGCACTAACGCTTTCTGTCTCTCCTGTTTTGTTCGGTTTCCCGTTGCAGCATGCTGGTCCCGGCATACGGTGACCACGCATACAGCAGTGCACTCGGCGAGCCCGCCTTGCCGATGTACACGTTCAAGTCACGTTACCCATACGCACACAGCCCGTAACGGCACGACGGGTCAGCTGTACCAAGGAACTGCCGTTTAGTTCTTGCCAATGACGTCACCGATAGGGAGGTCATCGGCAGCTGAAGTTCGTACGGCAGAAGACGAAGTATCCGGACGCGAACCGTCAGCGCGTCGTTTGATGTCATCGCGTGTGGGTGCTGCGTAATTGCTTGCCATTGTGAGGAACGCAATGATAGTTTATAAAGTTGTAATGGTGGAATCGGCGAACCAATGCTAATTCGGCGTCCGGAACGTACCGGGAAGGTATCATCCGGTAGGCGGCTATATAATACACAGCCGAATCCGACGACAGGGAGAAGAAGAGCGTAAGAGTGACGAAACTGCAAATACACTGCAAAATCAGAACAGAAAAACAAAATTCTTAACTGCAACGTGTCGCCGGAACTTGATAGGGCAGTGTCTGTGTATGTGTGTGTGTTTCCCAGATCGCAACTACACGTTAATAGAAGCTAGTTCGTCTAAACAATCCGGATTCTCGGTTATCACCTCTGAGTAACCCATCTCTTCGGTCCAACCGACGTAACGACCAGATGTGACACAGAAGCGTACATTTTATTACTGGCCCCCACACACACACACACACACAAACACACACATGACGGTTTCTACCATGTTCATATCGTTAGCTCACTCATGATCACTCACTCACTGAGCTTAATTAAAAATATTCGTAAAGGTTGAAGTCGGACTGCAACTTTTTGAAGCTACACTGATACTTCTACGTGGTCATCCAGATGGTCAGATAGTTAGATTCGAAATGAGAGCTAACTAAAACCGTTTTCGTTTCCACAAAAATACATACCTCTAATGCAAATGTGCTGCCGATGTTCATCGTGCAACGGAACCATTACGTCGGCCAAGGCTAGTTCAGCCGCATTCTCCTGATTGATTCATTCTGCCTTGAGAGCGTTAACATGCGATCTCAGAGCGTCCAATTGCAATAGTTTACTTACGACAGAAGCGTCGGTCAACCTTGTTCGCCATAGCCGGTATTTAACTTGTCGTCTTCGCAAGCTCACTTCATTGTAAGTTATCAGACTGATGTGGTCGCCGCCATCGAACTCCTTCCTGATCCTTGCCGACAGGGGCGACCCTGAAACGACAAGTCATTGCAATTCCGTTACCGGATAAGCATCCATTATAACTAACAATAAACAAACATCGTTAACAAACCCCCCTTTCAACTAATTGCCGAGGTATCGTATGGATGCATATGAGATAATTGAAAGTAGAGAGAGAGAGAGAGAGAGACGGAAGGCGAAAACTCCAAGAACGCTCGGTCAGCCCGATATCTTAATAAGTATACGAAATAATCGTCGGAAGATATTTGGGTCAGTTCGTTGTCCTTCACATCAACAGAGGTGTCCTAACTATGTTCTCACACGCATTATCCGACGCAGGTTCAAGCTGTTCTTCTGTTGTGCCAAGAGAAACCAATCACCTTAAATGAACATAATCTTCCGTACGTACGCAGCGATTCTTCGAACAGATATAAACACTGTCAGAAGTGATGCGTGCCCGTCCAAAAGGAACTGTCGCTGTCACATATGGACGCGTCGTCTGATACAGCCGCCCTGCTCATTGATGACATTACATGATTGTGAAAGGGACGCTCGCACGGCCCATGCCGCTGCCAGCGTTTGTATGGTCGCCAGAGACATGACGTGTGTAAATAATGCAACGTGTACATACGCTCGTAGTAGGCCAAGCGTTTAATCGCCATGCGACTGTCCGATAATGCTCGTTTAGCGAAAATTATTCGCTAGAGATAAGAGGCCAAAAACGAACCGGTTTGTTAATGAAACGTGTGATTGAATGTAGATAAAAATCCCACACGTATATATGCATATATATATATATATATATACACAAATTTTCCTTCACAATGTTCGAATATGCGACCTGATATTGTGCCGAGAGTATCCATGTTTATACATTAAGTACAGAAGCTATACGTCGTACAAGAAGGTTATGCTAACGCGTTTAATACCCAGCTGTTGAAGCTGGAAAAATAATTAGAAGCCAGATAAAAATTATAATGCTAAAATCGATCATGATTTCAAGTGTGAGCCAGACACTCTGTTTGGCATCGCCATCAAGCAATGTCGGGGGTCACAATACAGACAAAACATAACCTGTTTTATCTACTAAAAAGTGTATCCACTGAACAAGGCACGTTGGACTCCGGACTCAGCGTAACACGAAATACCTCCAACTAGAAAAAAACAAATGATTATCTATACTTAAAAGTAATATTTTGCTTTCATTTTAGTTTGGACTTTTATGGCTCACTTCGTCTGTTACTGCTTCTTAATCTGGGTATTTTGCGCTGTGTTGATTCTCCGGCGCTAAAGTTTAATTCCTCGGTAGCATTCTACAGCCCAGCTGCTTAATGTAAAGATCAGTTACTCAGCCACCCAGTCACTCATCGCCATTAGTGTACATCGGACACGGAAGAGCGGACTGGCGTTGACTTGAAATTAACCGTTTTCCTGCTACTATCGGTATTGGACATATATACCCGTGTACTTAAACATGTAGATACATAAGCGTACGTAAAAATATGCTTCTCGAGACATCCGAAGGGCTTTGCAGACCCTGCGGCTGATAACTGCGCTTCTCTGATTTCGTCAACTGAACGGAGCGAGCAACGGCGCGAACATTGCATCTCAACGAAGAGCCTCGCCTTGTTTGTATTACCCAAGTCACGTCCGGGAAATTCAGTTTCGCCAGGGGACCACAAACAATGCTGGGCGTCATCTTTCTCATCATGGTAGTGCCAGTTAGTGACTCGTGAAATAAGCCGAACCTGGAAGCGTAGTATACAACTTACCTGTGATTGCTAGTCTCTGCGGAATGAGGTTCCAACCTTCGCTGTGAAGACGAGCGAGTGATCAACGCTGGAACAACATCTGCGAAATCCCTTCGAATGACTGCATTGGGTACGTTAGCTAAAGTTATCCCTGAGCGAGTAATCGATATTTCAATGAAGTGCCAATGTTGTAGTTGAACAGATGCTAAGAAACGAAAATCCGAAATTCCCGCGCGCGCAAACGGCTTGCGACAGCATTACAGAAGCAGTTGACTTGAAACGGAGCTATCTGCGTCTGCCTCCTGTGAGTCAATACGCTGAAAATAGAGTTCAGCAGAACCGGACTTGGACACCTCGGAGCTGCCGTACCGTACCTAATCCTTAAGATCCAGTTATTTAATGTGCCCGCTTTATCTGACGTACCCTGTATATATATAAATATACACACGCTGTATATGCTGACCTAAGCGAATTGATAAACAATATGGCAATGACATAACCGCGACTAAGGTGTGCATATAATGTATGTGATAGTGACAGTACGGAATGAATGGGCGGAAAAATTGACAAATATGGATTGACATTCGCTGACTAAATGGCTTCGACAAACCGGACCTCTAGATTGTCGCCAGCGATATTCCAACCACCCGGTAGTCCATGTAAATCTGTGAATAACAAATGAAATGCTATTTTTATTGTATCAAATATAGATCGTTGAGCAAAATAATGTGAGCTAAAAGTATTTCGTGTTTTCACACCTATAGTTGAATGCTTACGTTTCTCAGCCCCAGAGATGCGGGGGGCTTGGTATTAGTACGCATGTGACATTCTGCCAGATATGGTTGACTGCTTAAAGTTGTCGATGTGTTTTTGTATGTCCTGGTCAAACAGTTCAAAGCCGGCATGTAAGCTTGAGCAAGATAGATTACACGCTGTGCTTATTCATATTAAATGGTCACATTTCATATCACGTAAACACTAGTAATAGAACTCTAGCAGTTATTATATTGTTGAGCAGCGCGGCCAGTAAAAAATACTCTTTTCTAACTCTAATTGGACGTCCCTTTGTCGTTCATATGCTGTTAAATCACATAACAACACTAGCCATCTGAGTGTCACATCCTGTACTCGCTTGTCTCCGAAGTTTTCCGACGTTCAACGACGGTGCACCACGTTTAACCGAGAGAAAAGTAAGAATTTTCACAGAAGCGTACGCACTCCCATCGGGTGTCCGCTGTAGATAACGTCTCACAAGAACTCAGCCGTTCACGTTGGCGTGGCGTTTTCTCCGGTGGGCTTTCCACTTCCTTTATCTATTCTATTGTCGGGCAGTTGCCCCAGGTCACCCGAGTAAAAACCCGATTTGTCTTCCTACTACGTAGTGGAGGGCCCAATATATCGTACGTTTTGAAAATTTTGTAAGCTGAAAAACAAGCAACGATAAGAGGCCGTCTCGGGCATGCAGGCTGGGCAGGCGGTCCGTCTTACTTTGCATATTTCATGCTGCTCGTCCTAACGCATCGCATAGAGTCATCCAGCGTGCCTGGTCGCCCGGGAATCTGGGACGCATCTACCACTTTCGTTGAGAGAAATATCGCGGTTGCCGGAGATTCTATAGAGGACAATGAAACAGGGCGGGCCACCCTGGTCACACAATGCCGTCAGGTTATTCATGCTGAATAGGTTGGAACATACGTCAGATTTACTTTCGGTATAGCCTGCATCAGTTCTACTGAGGTTTACGTTTTTGAGATGTTTGGACATTGCACGGATACCTTCTCAGAGGTGGAACACGTGTATACAATCATTGGCCAAGCGCCGCTTATTGTAGAGTGAGCTATCATCGTAGACTTGTGGATTAAAGTAGTCGGTGGATCATCGAAAAAGCCCTTGCCGTCGTCCATCTATAACAAGCTGAAGGTCAGCCTAACGTGCGCACTTCCGGCGGACGTCGACTGGGCTAGCGTCGGCTGCGGGCACTTACCTTTCTTCGTATTGGCATAAGTATCTTGCTCCATATCGATAACGTATGCAAATAAACTTCGACAGATAGGATGCATGTATACATGGTGAAAGAAGTGTCAAACCAACAGAGGCGTTTCGAACGGAAGCATTAAAGTACGAGAACAACGGTGGCGGTTTGAAGATGTACAAACTCAGCCAAAACAAGATCTAGCAAAAGGCACTTGTACGACGGCAAAGCGAGAGCCGAGGCCACCTAGCAGGTTGGATCTGTTTATGAAAAACAATTTGTCGAACCGAAGAGAACAATTTCGTCTCGGCACGAGTGTCCATCTTCGGGCCAAACAAATGTTGCATTATAGTGATAATCTAAGGCTGGACAACAACTCGACACAAAGTGTAGTAGAGTCTGCAGTAAATTTCTGCAGGGTCTCCCCTGGAATAAAAAACTGAGTGACTCCCGCAACGGACCACGGCTAATATGTTAAAGCCGGATAGAACGTAGCAGTGATCTATGCCATCGCAAACTGGCCGTTTGCAAATTAAGCTAGTTAGTAATTCGAGCGGGTCAAACCATATAGTTAAGGAATTCATAGTTCAGTACAAATGTTTCTTAACGCTTCCGCGTAATGGGCGTGGTCAACACATCTAAAAACTGCGCAAATTTTTGATAAAAGTACTATGAAATTTATGTAAATGACCTCAGCATACTTAGCTACTATAAGTGTGGTCTAAAAGAAAGTCGGTCTGAGAAAGAAAATGCCAAGGCGATCCGCAACTTTGGGTGCTGGTGAAATGTCCTGACGAAAGCATTCCATCCTTCCGGGGTGTTGATTTGGCCGAATTTTGTTGATCTTTGCCGCTATTTTTTGACGAAACCTTACTTTGTTCTGGTCTGGCTGCTGTTATAATTACAACCTGAAACCATAGCGACTCGCTTAACTCGGCATAAATTCGAGGTTAGTTTAGATAAATCAGACTCTCAAAACGCTCCTTGCTTTCTGTATTTTGTCCCTTTTCTGAATATTTATATAATAGCTCGGCTTATTATATATGGCCAGCTACCCTTTCACTAAATTCCGCGTTTCATATTACATAACTTGCAGCCCTTGACTCCGGTAGGGTCACACTCATCATGCATTTTTCCTTGTTGTTGTAGACCTGTGCTCTCACACCGTTTTGCGACTCTCACATATTACCGTGTCAGAGAAGAAAATAGAGAGATAGAATGATTTACCGTTATTACCAGCTAGAACATACTTCATGCATACTTTGGCTGTGCGTTTAAGGTCAGTATCTCTTACAGCTGTCCCATGACGTTGTATTTTACTAGCACCTACCGCAGAGACACGTAATACGACTTAGCCTAGTCGTAAAGCAGCCATGTATAAACGCTAAGAGGAATATATGTCGAGCTTCTGGGAGTATATCGCTATTAACACGTGTATAGGTCTATTTTGTTAACTAGTGAAAAACAAATCCTCTAGTGGAATAGGGAAGGAGGCTAAACTAATACGAGCAACCGAAAACCGAACTGTTTCATCCCAAAGAGCAAGGAAAGTATTTCGTTACGGGCGAACACTACAAAAACGTTGTTTATTGTGATTGTACTTGTTCTACTCCTTGCCGTCTATAAAAGCGCTCGTCTGCTTCCAGTACACTGCTAAGAGACCCGTAATGCGCCGAGAGCTTTACATTATTATTGCATGCGTAATTCCTTTAATATTATTCCTGGATTGAAGTTCGAACTGTCCTAAACTTTTATATAATGAAACAGATTGAACACTCACTACGTATATATTACAGATAATCGAATTTCAGGAAATTTGCGTCGAACAGTGTCGCAATCGAGGGCGTTAATATTCTTGCCTTTACTTAGGTTCCTGCACCCACGTCACTTCCAAGTAATGCCAACATATACTGAAGCGCGCAATTTCCTCTTTGTATAATATAATTTTCAGGCGTTTGATATTTTGGCATTCGATAACACTCTGCCGTCCGCCTAATCTACTCTACGAAGTTGTTGCTACGCTTAGCTTTGAATACGTAGGTTTTTTCTGCATCGGCTGCCGCGACATTTACGTTGAAAACAAACCAATTTGTTTGAGAGCAGCTGAAAATGGCAAAGGCCAGGAGTTTAGCAGACGAACCCTTGCTAAAGCATTGGCTCTCAGGTGTCGGCCCAAACTGGTAGGAAAGCACATATTGGCTTGAAATAAAAGAAGATAAATAGATCTCCGATATCACTAGCTTGATGGAGCAAGATTGCTATAAAGCGCTCAGATTCTTACGGTTATATCACGGGCTGCTTTACACCGCCCGGGGCGTACCTCTGAGAATTGCGAATCTTCTTTTTCTCAAACGATGCCGACGAACTTGCACCTCTGAAACTAAAGGGCAATCGTCCATGAAAAGGTGCAATGCACTTAATCATCCCAGATTACGTAAAATTACGGGCGATAGGATCATGAAAGTTCGCACGACAAAACTTCATAAATGTGCGATCCCTCGAACAGGCTATGCGATCTTTAGAACTAGAATAGCTATCGGAAGGGCGGAGGTCCGTAGTTGGTGACGTATTAAGGGGCTCCGGGGGAAAAATAACCTGTGGGAAAAACAACACTACTTGAAAAAGGGTGTGTCTACTAATATCCTTACTAGGCTATGCGGCTTACCCAGCACAGCATTGCAGAAATATTTGGGTGGAAAAAAGTAAAATCCACGGGTGCTAGTCCAGGGGCTTGCGGTCTAAAGAAACCTGGCTAAGATAACCCCACGTCAAAAAATCGAAAAAGTAAAAATGAGCTCTGCCTGTTAACTGTGCGGAGAGCCAAGCTAAAAGCACGAAATACCCATGAGGAGATCACAAAGATATATTAACGTCATCTGTGTGAGCCCTCACCGCCATGGCGAATATCCTGCTGCGAGGCTAGGGCGCGCGTAAGCTCTTTTCCGTCGCCATTCGTGCAAAAAAAAAGACGAAATCTTGCCGAAGTAGACTCAACGTGATAAACAGTTGCCACTCAACAGGTGAAGTGTAAAGGGACAGAGCCTCACCGGCTTTAAAAAATGGACAGCCCGAATGGGCTCGGTATAAAAGTGCCTTGACGTATCAACCAAGCGTCGATAGAGGCATGGTTTTGGTTAGCGCTACTATGCACAGAATGTCCGATAGCCCTTCTTTTGATTAGACTTAGGGGTCGAAAAACTCACCCGGCGCAAACTTCCTCAAAGTACGCACACCGGAATATTTCAGAAACTGAAATGTGTGTTCGCCCGTGACTGTAGACGTATTTCATACCCGAAGCATCCGTATCGTTGTGGCAGCAATAATCGCCAACAAACTCTTCACTTTCCACCAGCGGCTTTTGGTTCGCGTTCGAACAACTACGGACGCATGTGGCGTAGTCCACCACCTGCAGTGGCAAACGCATGTTCGTTTTTTGTGTTCAACGGGAAAATGCCGCGATGAGAGCTCAGCGCCAAGCGCTACAACAATCGCCCGCTTTCCGGAGTGCACTAGGTCGTGCGATGGCCTTGAATAATCTGGCTAGCGTGAACTGAAGTGAGGAGTTGATCCGCGCCGTAATAATTGCCGCGACAGGGCTGCACTAATGCGGATGTTAATTAAGTGCAAATTCGCAGTATCAGAGGGGAGCAGGAAGTACGCGAAGTTTAAAAAAGAATTCTAGCTGAAAAATTAGCGTGAGTATTCTATTGAGCAGGAAACGGGTCTTGGTGTCGCGCATGTTAGAAGGGGAGGCAAGGATTTCTTAGGGAGCCGGCCCCGTTAAATCGATCAAGCCACTTTAGCCACCTGAGACTTCTCTGTGAAGAGTAAAGGACGGTTTGAGGGGCCTGGACAGAGTGACACGCTTAAGAGCTGAATAGGGACGGATCAACATCGCATCGCGCGATTTTGCTGCATACATGTGCGCTGTCATTTACGTAAACTTTCCATTATATAACAGTGCCAACGCAACTGTACAACAGATAACAGGTAGTCTGCCGTTCCACGAGCCCTTGGCGTTGTCTAGTGTGGGCGGTGAGCATCCTTTCCTCCGTTGTTTGGTACTGCGGGCGGATGCTTTGTCTATTTTAGTTGAGCAGAAGCATTCAGCGCGACCGCTGGGCGATGGAGGTTCATTGAATTTCCAATGACTCATTACCTGTACGTTGGTCCAAGATCTTTTCGTCTGCATAAGTGTATCAACGCCGACAGTGCGTTTTCAATTCGTCGTCTGATAGGTGTAGGAGTGTAGCACACAACTGAGAGTACCCTGAATTATATCCAAGCAAAGCTATAGAATATCCAATAAGTTGGAGCTTAGGTTCTAGAGAACTACAAGATGTTTTGAGGATGGGTTATCGCGGAGCCCGGCGGTTCATTTAGTGGAATGGGAAAAAGCAGATTTATTTCAAAGACGTGTTTCATTATAGATATTTAATGGCGAACGTTAAATGTAGAAGCATGTACAGTTGGCAGCAAAGCGGGTCCTTTAAAAGTCTCTCTCTCTCTCTCTCTGTCTCATATATATATATATAATGAGCTCCTTGCCGAGATTTAATCCAGCTAGATTATACACACGCGCCGCGCAGGTGGCGACGCGTAGCAAATGCTGACTCACTCAACATTCCGTACAATAAAAACCCATTTTAGTTATAGGGATAGTAATAGTTTTTGCACACACTGTTTCACACCCGGCACACAAATAACCTGAGTCATATAAGAGAACTTTCAACTATTGCACGACTCGGGTGTTTTCCTCACCTTCCTCTCTATTCGCTGGTGTAAGATGATGGGCTGGGGTACAGTGTGTTCGCCAAGCGGTATCGATAAGAGTGGGTAAAAAGAGCTTACGCTTGACCTGCTTCGCTAATTCGTCTACTAACCCTCTATTTTTCTCGCTCTATTTTTCCAGCATTTGCTATGCCATAAGGGTGCGCTCGTTTTTTTCTAAGCGAACGGCAGACAGTTTTTAGGGAAGGAATATATCGACAGTGGATCATAAAATCGTCTAAAATTTTTAAATACCGACATTGGCCATACCTACCATAAACCGCGTACAACGTCCGATGTTGGTTTTTTGTGTATTTTAGGATGTATTGTAGGAAAATCACTACATAAAGCAACACACCGAGGTGAATCTGCCGTAGGCGCGGCAGTTGAAATCAAAGCCAGTACGCCACGGTAACCGCATGTGGTATTCATGTTGACCAAAACTAGATGCGCAATTTGCCGGTAATGAACACTCAGTAATTCAAAGAATTACATAACTTTTGCTCAAGGAGGAACTTTGATCCTTCATAATTCAAAATTCGGAAAACTAAATATTTCTAGATTCTTCGTAATCATTTAGTGGGTTTCTCGAGCGGTAAAAAGTCTAAGCAGTATTGAAACGGCTGCACTCAGCGGTAGGGCTCTTTAATCTCTATTGCGTCGGCTGTCCGCTTCGTTCCGCCACGTAACCGAGTCAGGTGGCCAACAAACGGGAGGGACAAGTAAACATGCAACATTGACTTGTGGATTGGCATACCCATAATCTTCGACGTATAGAGGCCAATCATTAACCCAGTCACGGCTTGGTAGATAAGCCTAGATTTCTAGAGATGTCGCAATCGGGACTAGATTACCGTTCCCATGACAGTACATTGTACCTCTGGCGAAATACATTTGAGAAAAAAGACAGCTTTGAAGACGCTTCAGTTCTGTTCGTGGAACGTTTTTGGTAAAGTTAGCAGGGTAACATTATTGATTTCTTCATCGGCTATGCCCAGAAGGACTAGAACTTAGTTTTCGCGACGAAAGACTATGAATCCTAGAACATGTTTTAATTATATTACGCGTAAATGCATTCGTCTGATGTTTCCATGGTTCTACTACATCTTATACTTCTACAAAGTTTCTGAAAAACAACAGCTCTTTCCATATCGTCAAGACGAACTAAAAAAAGGTAAATTACTTGGTTTTCTTTTATCGCGGTTCTTCGATTTAGATTGCGTAACACGGTGGAAATGAGAAAGGCCACAACTGTGAATAAAAAGTGAGAGGGATCAACTCCGGCTGTAGTAATTCCGTACTGGATAAAAAACACGGCAATTTCTCACCCACCAACTCTGACCTGGAGAGTTGGCGTGCGACCGGTCAAATCATAGGTCGCTTACAGCTAACCGGTTTCCTTTCGACCTGCTGCTTGGCTTTTTATATCCCTAGGGACGAAACACTCGCAACAGGCGGGCTAGCGAAGTTTGCGTGCGCGATTCGATCGTGACCCTTGCTCAGGGTCGGAAGTCGGGCAGATCCTTCAAAATATTTTACGACCTCGAGCGCTAATTCCAGACAGAGGGTACAATGATAATGCCCCGTTTCTATCGAAAGAAGGATTTCTCCCGTATATCGCCTCTTCCCGCACGCACATCGGGATTAGCTTCATTAGGTCGAATTGCGGTGTTGACCAAACGGCCCAACTATCACGTTTTGACAATTGATTTGACAATCTTGCTCAGAGCATGGTCCCATATTCGTTCGATAGCTTTGGGCGTAGTGAGATTATAACTGCACAGGCGTGTGCGTGCATTATCACAACTCCATGTCGTCCGCTAACTAAAAAAAAATAACAAATTGTCGACTATAGGACGCCAATTATCGTTAATTTGATTATTGTCGCTGATACGTGCCTCAACATGTCGCGCTAGCATGTCGTTAATCACTCGGCTACCAAAGCTTGCGGTGTAAATTTTAATGTTGAACTCCCCTTTGCTGGAAGTCCAAAGTGCATACCGCTTCAACACGTTCAACCACTACGATTCACAAAGTCCCTTGTCGAATGTGCTAGGCGAAAGTTATCTAACGCAACAAAAAAAGGTTCAACAAAGTAACAATGGTGATAAGACAAAGGATAAGCAATGCGGCTTAATAACGCAATGGGTAAGCAATGGCATAATCAATGCAGGAATAGTGTAAAAGTAGTATTATAAAAAGGTGAAATTCGCATAATGCAAGTAGCAACATAATCACACCGATTATATATATATATATATATATATATATATATAT
>MNPL01019133.1:1757-26059 GCA_002081605.1 Tropilaelaps mercedesae
GATTTACATACCTATTCCGTGGCTTCGATGTATAAGAAGGTTTAATAGCCAAAACTCGCGTTATGCTCCAACCCCGCTCGACAGGGCCGTTCGCAAGTGTCCCTTATAACAGACAGTATAACAGACACATGCGTGCAATTGCATGTAGCAACAGGGGTGGCATCCATATACACAACTTGGTCAGTGAGATGGCAGCACTGTATTTCTAGCCCGCCTTGTTAGACCCACTCAGAGACACTAAACCGAACATCGGATTCCAGCTCCGCTGCCTTCTCGCATTATCTATTGCATTAGCTTCTAACCAGTACTAGGCCCACCGTAATCAGCGGATTCGTCTCCTACTGAGGAACACTCGCTTGAGGGGCATCTACCTCCAGTGGCCTGGTAATGTCACGGACTTCCGAGTTGGTCACGCGGGCCGTAACGATTGCGACAGCGACACGTCGCTTTGACAGCCGACGGAACGCAGTCGGGGGGGACACGCTAGACGATTGGGTTCAGGTTGGCAGACTGCAGTTACCATCACACGACGGATACATCAATTTCGACCTTCATTCGGGTCGTTGTTCGCTCACGGCCTCATCGAGCTCGCGAGACGTTAGTTCGGGCGGAGGACGGTGCCGAGCGTCGGGCGTAGTGAGCTTCACCGGGCGGACGGAGCTCATCTCGCCTCTTTAGCCTCGCAACACGAAGGACATCACGCGCAGAGTAGAGACAAGGACGTCACTCGACCAGACCAAATGGTCGGCAAACGCAACTAAGTTCTGCAATTCTATGAATCATGACTATATAGGTCCCCGCCTTTACACCACTACCAAGGACAGCTGGGGTAGACGTTGTACGCAAGTGCTGGTCTGCGTAAGAGTGGTGCTAACTAGCTCTGCTGGATGGGACCGGCCGCACGGGCGGTGATCGGAAAATACGAAGTGGATAAGCGGAAAATACGAAGCGAAGGAATAATTGAGTGCGTGTGCATCGGGAGACCGCCATGTAACCTGGCGTAGACGGTCACTATTTCTCAGAGAAATGCCGCTGCACGCAACAGGGATGGCGTCAGCGATCCCCATACGAACTGCGTTCCGCAGGTAATAGGGGAAAAACGGCCGTAACGTCTCTGCTTTTGGTGGGCCACGTAGTGCGTATCGATCATTATCCGGGGAAAAAGCACGCATATTAGGGGCCACGGAGTTTCACCTATATTCACCTAGTGTCGAACCCGTTACCACCCCTGCACAAATGCAATCATGTGACAACGAATGGCGCTACCTGTCCCATCTGTGTTCAGATCTACCCTGATCAAATATGTCCCCGCGCCATCAACGCCAATGTACCGGCTCTGGAGTCAGCACCTGTGTATTTCAAGGTGGTCATATTCGGTTCGCATTCGAGATCACGTCGAAAACAATGACCTGTATGTCTGAAAGAAAGATACATTGAAGGTAGGACATATGCCAACCTATCGCATAAAAGGAATACGATTTTGCAAAACCAAGTCTAGCTAAGAATGTTAGTCAGCCGTTTGTATATTTGAGAGGCATATTAGCGTGCGCCAGCAGCCGTCAAGGTCGGTTTTACGGTTTCGAAGCACTACATGCGAACCGAGTTTGAAGACTTCTGAATTCAATAAAACTCCATTAGAACTTCGAATGCATTTCCAACTATACGAGAATGTTTTGTTTAAAAGGGAACTGAACAGTAGAAAGCAAAAGGGTTTGAGCATTTTAGGTTCACATTTACGTATTGACCACTGCGCTAACAAGAGTGTTTAGCAATATCTAGTAAGGCACGTTCGTGGTGTCGATACAATTGGAAAACGGGTGTCGTTAACGCAAACGTCCAATTACATCCTACCTCGCCTCATTAAAGTAATAATAACAATGTTTTTTGCTATTTTATTAGCGTATGCACATCTGCGGGTAACAAACAAAAAACAGAGTGTTGCGACAGTGTTCGCTCTTCTTATATCTTTGGAGGAATTAATTTGCTAGGTAAGTTTCATCAGCGTGATGCTGAACCGGCTTTCGTATGGTCGTGGCAACTAATCGTTCAGGAGCCTTTCCAGACGCACATGTCTCGTAATGGGAAGCACCAGGCAATGTCTAAATAATTAGACGTGGCATCTCTTTCATGTCAGATAGAATACAGCTGGCTCTGGGAACTCATATGGGTAGAGTCCAGACGAGACTTATGGTCAGACGATCCGGTAAACCAAAGGAAATCACAGGAACAGGCAGTGACATTTCAAAAGCACATTTGTTGTTGGCCACCCGTCGGCTAGAAGCGTTGAAGCAAAGATGAGGCACATCTTCACAAGAAGGCTTCACGCGGGTGAGCGAGATGGTGGAGTAAGTGTGAGAGATTACGCCCCAGGCTGATTGGACGACAACGTAGGACTTACTAAGTCCCGGTACTTTAGAAGTCAGGTATTAGTGGACTACAATATGTCCTTAAGTGGGTTTGTTAGCATTTGTTTGGACGTTATAAGAGCTGTAGTTTATCAAAAAAAAACAGGGCCGAAGTGTTTCAGCCTTTTGCGTTACCTGACATAGAGGATGCTATGGCAAATGTATGGAATACTTCTGTACCTCGCGAACAAACAATTCTGTGTCTCATAGACCGTGCATTTCAGTCAATACAAAATAACAGAGAACAACCAACTAAAACGAATATCGACTAGAATTCTATATATAACCTCAGCGTATTTCACTGGTATTTGATATTGTATATTTACTACAGCCGCACAAATGTATTTTATCTACAAAAGCGTAAGCCTCATACAAGTAGACAGATCCACTGTCTCCTGTTTACCCTTGTCATTAGCGACCCAAGTCTGCTGACTTCAAATATTTTTTCTCTGACAAACTTTTGTAAACACTCGCGGAAAATATACGCCTTGACTGTGACTGAGAGAGAGAAAGATAGCGAGAGGTTTTTAATGCATAATGAAGAAATTTAGAGCACGACCGTATATAAATACTTTACCTCATCTACTCTACCGGAAATCTGCAACGAAATAGAACAGGAAATGTGCAGGTATATGCACGATATACCTGTACGACGATCGGCCAAAGCTGTCACCCGGTCATTCCACGCTTTGGAGAATTCCGAAATCCCTGAGTAAATGTTCGGTTTCCAGTTGCTCCGTGCGGCTTTTAAGCAATTATCGGGTCGTTAGACCGCAGCGATCAGGATAGTTATGGCATGAGCATATTAACTATATTTCTCAAGTACTTAAGTGTTCAGCGGTTATTTTTGTTAACGTCAGCGTAAAGTGCAATTGTCTGATCACAACCAAGTTTTTTTAGAGTTTTTAGACGGAACAGCGGGCGATTTCGGCGCGGTTCCAAATAGCAAAGCCTAGGCTGCTGTTCATTCTTTTCTGGCTGAATCGTCATTTGTTACACACAACCTACGCATTTCGTTGTGCGAATGCTACGTACACTCTACACTCATGGCAGTGAGTTTCGCCAGAGACTATCTCCGGGCTAAAAATGATACAAGTCTGCAATTTTTCTGCAGTTCTACTGAGGCTACAAAAATAAAAAAGAGCAATTATTTGGCGTATATTTCGAATAAGGATGCGGTAGTTTGTCGGCTGTCAATCTTTGTAAGATACTTCGGGTAGACTTCTTATTTCGCTTCCTGTGTTTAGACCGCAATCCCAACAACACTGGCTTCATTGGGACGACAGATAAGCCGCTGCCTTTTCCTTTTTGGCTCGACATTGGAGTCGTGAGTAAATTTCTTTCTTTAGCCAGCAAACGGCTGACGAGCACTGTGGACAATCTGCTGATGCGAACATTTGCTACAGGATAGGACGCTGAACACTACTAACCACGTTAACTCCTACTTGCGTGGTTCTACTAATTAGCTACGGTTAACGACGTCCCGCCTGCACACGTAGGCAAGCTGAATCGTTGACTGCAAAACTACACCACGAGATGTCGAACATTTTACGAGCGTGCGGCCTGTCTCTGTGTCGAACATCGGCCTGTCATATTACATTTCTACACGTTGTAGTTAACTTTAACATGTAACATGTTGGCTAAAAAACAAGATATATATAAAGTTAATGTTTAAAATAATTCGTCACATGCGTGATTCGGTTGTGCGCCGCAGCTGACCTAGTGCTTGCCTGAACCTCACTCAATTCTTCAAAATGTACTAACTATTAGGCTCTTTTACTGTAGAACACCTACATGCATATTGAAGATTGATGCATATTTAAGACGAACATGTAGCGCCTACAGTAACATAGTAGTACGTAAAGGGCGAAGCTGCAATAGAATATGGCTAAGTTAGGTTAGAAATCAGACATACGACGTAAACATCTACATGACATAGGAAACAGTCTTTCTATGAATTCTTCCGCTTTACGCGAGCCGAGCCTTATGGACTGCAGCGCATCCCTATGCCATAGACTCGTACCAGCAGCTGCCTGCTGGTAGGAGTAGGTAGGAGTAGGTAGGAGTAGTAACTCAGCTATATTAACAAATGAAAAACTGGCCATAGAGCTTCGCTTACTATTCTATCATTTATCTACGGATTAAGTTGTGCTTAGCATGCCATTACTTTATACTATATGTACAATATACGCTAGTATTTTATACTTAGAAAATTTAGACCTAAAACAAAGGAACATTACAAAATCGTTGTTCATATTTTGTGAGGAAATGCTGTCGCACATATTGTATCATCGAACGTAGGTGTGCCCCTTGCAGCAGGATGAAAATGGACCTTAGGCGCGTTCGATGTGTACAATTTTCGATATGCTTCCTTAGGTACACACGTCACATTCGATAACAATAGGCAAAGTCGGCACGTGACACACTTACCAAGCGACGCAAGCGACCAAGCTACTCCCTGAGCCCGTTCAATACCCTACGGCTGGTCAGCGGGAGATACAAGCCACGTTCGTATATTTCTTAGCCTTTTATAGCCACTCCCATCGCTGACCCACTGAAGAGTATAATATGAAATCAGGCAAAATCTCAAATAAAATCTAGCGGTTTGTTTTCCTCTCCGTTGTCCGTGGTGTAAACTAATCCAGCTATTTTCAAGTTATAATGAGAACGTCGATGATATTTTTTAGAATGCGATACACTTACATAGGACTGTGCTACGTAAGATCCGCGGAAGGAATCTAAACCACCAAGAAGATATTACAACACTGGTGCAGGAACGTTTCAAATCAGAAAGCTTATGTTCTTTTAGTCTTACTTTATAACTCTTTCTGGCAATCGCTGTGATAAAATAAATGCCTGAAAAAACAGTTGTACGTATATGCGAAACCATTATATATAACTCAATTATTACGCTGATTCTCAGTAGGGCTACCGGGTAAATTCGAGGCAAAATAAGTGTACTTAGTTTACTTAAAATGAGCTGTGTGTCGCGCACAGCTGTTAGCTCTGTATCGTAAGGATTAACGGACTTGCCATATGTCACATATAGAACTTGCCAGAACCCGGCATTACAACTTTACCAATGCGGTACGATAGCATCCAGATGACCGAGACAGATCTTCGGGATGAGTAATACGAGAACAAAGCCTTTACCGGCTAAGGTGAAAGTAGAACAATCTAAAACCCGCTAAAATAGTAATGCTTTCGTAACGAGGACATCTAAGCTTGACTATACCGAAGGCATGTAATGGTGCTGACATTTCAAGCACAACTACATTGTATGTACACATATTTTCCAAATATTCGTGAAACATTTTGGTTTTCGTCGATGGGGAAGGTCGAAAGACGGAACGAATAACATGACAGCTTATGCCACGAGTAGAGATATTTTCGTTCATTCGGGGGCACCGCGAATACGCTCGCCGATGCGCACGAACGCGTTTCTATCGACACAGGAGTATCATAACAGCTCTATGATAGTGAGCCATTGAGGGCAAGCGGAGTACTGCTGCGACTAATCGTGTGCCGGTATCCGGGGCGAATTTATTGAGCCGTATAGAACAATATTTTTCCCAGCTCTTCCGGCAGACATGTGTTTCACCCATGAATAGATTATACGCACAGGGATTACGCGCAGGGCCAAATTGCTATACGTAGGTATTGGTCGTCTGTTGAGCCAGGCGGCTTCGTGCATTCGCGTGCGCCTTGCGACCGGAGGAGACACGTAGGTGCACCCTTCCAAGGTTCGATCCCCGCCGGTGCACATTTACATTTATATGGTTTGTCTTATGACGAAACGCAACAAGTGTTACCGTGGACGTTAAATGTTAGCTGATGGTCAGTCCTAAAAAAAAATAGGTATATGGTCGTCTACGACGCTGAGCAATCCCACTTTTGCTAACGGTTCCCGATTGTCACATCAGAAATGGGCAGACACAATGTGTCGCAATTTTCAAGGCTTACACTACAGTCTAAAGCACACGAGAAAAGCGTTGTCAGCAGTTTGAGTCTTCGACGCATAGGCTTAACACAGCCGTTCATAGCCTGAACGCGCTTCGTCGAGCTCCCAAACGATTCCATCTTAGAATCTATTCAATTTGATATTGCAAAATCTATTCTAAGCTAAGCCGTGTGAACAGGATCAAGTGAGCAATAAGTGGATCTAATTTGTGCATGGTAGTCAGTTTCGATATGTGGTATCTCATGACGAAAATAGTTTAATTTTGTAAACTCGTAAAATAGTTTTGTATCAAAGTTGCTTTTTTGACTTTTCTCTCGTTCCATTCCATCTCTAGGTGGCCACGGCACTTTTAGTGCGCAAATATTCATTATCAGTGATACTTGTCTGCTGAATTTAAGGCTATTGCGGCCGCCTTCGTGATTTGTCGAGCAATAGCGGCAGAAACAGGTACATATATTACAGCCGGGAGACTGTTATGAGTGGATATGCTCATACAAACCTTCCCATCGCGGTGTGAGGCACGGATTCGAGCTCGAAAGCACGCTTCAGCGCCACTCTGCCTTGGGTTCGCATTACTATACACTCACAACCGCACACACACGACCGAAATCATATCGTGAAAAAAAGTTGGCCGCCACCTCTAAGGGAAACTTGCGCGGCTGTAAACGGGGTAAGGGCCTTGACAAATCTGTTTTGGTATTCGCGAAGCAGTTCGAGCAGCGTAAGTGTGACTCTGAGTCAGCTTTCAGGCGTCTTATCCTACTGTCTTATTTACCGATAACGATCTATGAAGATAGTTGGTCGGCTCCTTGTTGAGACGCGGGTATTGTAGCAATAAATATGGCAGTTTACGCTAACCAACTTCTATGTGACCCCTGGCTGTTGTCTGGACTCCATGTGAGCCGTCCTTATTGTCTTTGCGCACTTTTTTTTTCTTCTGCATTTATGTCATCCATAACCTACTGCATCACATACGGCAGAAATTAACTTTCACCCATTGCCTATATTGTGTAGGCTTTCCCTCGCGCTACGTGTATTCCGCGCGGCGATGGCAGGAAAACATGATCAATAATGTCGAGGTTTCTTGCAAAAGGCAGTCTCGTTCTCATACGTCCGTAGCCAAAGTTCTAATCGGAGTTCAAATTAAGAGTCTGAGAGCATTCCATAAAGGTGCTGTTCATGTGTACCGTCAGACTATCTCAGGGCCACACCCTAAAGCTTAGTAATGCAATGCTTAAATCTGTTTTATGTTAGAGTTTACTCATGCAAATTGCTTTATTTTAGATTTAAACGTATCTTAAACAAGTTTAAGGTATGCGTGTTTTTATATCCCAATATTCGTTTAACTGAAGATTATACTTAATGAATAGTATTCCTGTAGCAAGGAATGTTAAACCAAGTGACCGCCGACACGATTAGTTCGGTATTGGAAATTGAAAAAAGTACTTAGCTTCCCACAACAACACCATTTTCCATTTCCTACATTCTCTACAGCTTTGATGCTTTCAACCTCGTTAATATACGAAGCGCGGGCTGATGAGCACCATTCCTTTCACTTATAACTAACGTTGTCTGATAGGACGCATAGGTATTGCCAACTCTTGTTTTTTTTGCCCTAGTAATGTATAAGTATCGCCGATTTGGTGTTATGACAGCAAACTATATTTTTGCGATTGTCTACCCGTTCTCGAGGAAACTACCCAAACATTAAGCTCATCGAAGAAGATTCGACGCACTTGACGTGCTATCTTCTTGCATTCTTATTGCAGACGTGACAAGTTTACGATTGCAACAACCCTTTAGCAAGCACACAACTATGCGCAACTTGAATGCCCCGGTTGGACCAGAAAGCATTCTACATATATTACAGCCGAAGCTGTACCTTCATCAGAGGGATTGGCTGTGACTACATTTTTCAGCTGAGAATTCTATGGCCGCAAGCAAACTGGTAAGCTCTCACTACCTAAAAAATGAAAACGAATAACCCGACAGAGTTTTCGCTTCGATAAAACTTTCAATAACGATAAAACTGTCCCTCCATTCGCAAGCCATAGAGTCACAAACGTAGGTTAACTAAAGATATGGTTCTGAAAGAACTGTAAGAATAGTTAAGCTGTTAGCGTTCGATAGTAAGGAAGTTCTTTCGGAAAGCGCGTACTTTTAAGCAAACCTGCGCTCGTTTGCGGATTGAATATTTAGCTTCGGATATTTTCCTTCGGATATCGGGATTTCACATACACGGTAATGCCAACAACGAAGTTCAATAGGGAAACGATTACCCAACGAATTTCTAAATTGTGTTTGATAGATAATGGCTCGTTTCCATTAGTTAACGCTGAAAGAAGTAAGCTCAAACCTACAAGGAATTATTTTTTAACATATATGTTAATAAATGTATTATGAGAGACAAAAACGGGATATACGGTGACCTCTCACATGTTGACACATTTCACCGCACCTTCAAAAGAATACCACGTGTCATTGTGCTTCGGGAGGGGGGGCAGATATATCTGACAATACCCTACCCTACGCGAGAGAAAGCTATAAATCAAACTGTTTGGCGCGCGACCTTTCTAGACAACGTCGAAGGTCCGCCGAGACGCCGAGAGATTTTACGAGATAATCACTTAGCCTTCGGTGGACGTCTTCGATAACGTTCGAGCTTCACTTAATTCCTCGTGCCGTCAATAATTTACTTTCGCCGTACACTTTTACAAAAAGCAAGCTGCTGCCGGACTTTGTTTTTTTTTTGTATCCTACATGCCTCGGGCTCTATGCCAGCTGCTTTCGTAATAGGGAATCAGCAATTCGTCGAAGAGTGAAGTGCGGCCGTAAACCGAAGGAGTCGGCGAGCGGAACGGAGAGAAGGAAAGATTCTACGCCACTCGGGTAAGCTTTCGGCTCTCTAGTTTCATGCGGCGAGAGGGAATAATCCGCTTTTATTGCTCGGCAAGGAACTAGCCAGAACTGGTCTGACTCCGGCTGCAATACTGGCGTTAGGAACTCATGTAACGCTCTACAAGGGCACACTTTTAAAATAGCAGCGTATATGCACGATACTTAGATCCCGATATCTGGTTTGAACGCCGTTGACTCTATCCGAGACCAAATTTGGCCAACCATAAACCTGCATGTAGCTCTACGTACCAATTAGTCAACATGCAGGTTCATATCGACTCGAAAACGCGGTTACTGTTCGCAGCGTTTTCAAATGACCGAACGAAACTTGCGCATTAAGAACACTGCTCGAGCGCGACCGCTATATGGCAGTGGCTATGCACAACGGCAATTCCATTCGCATAATAAATCTTTATATATGAAAAAATGGCCAGTGGATCAAACTTTTAGTATGTGCAGTGTAAATAGTTCTAACGCTACTGTTACAAATTATTTAATTGTCTATTGGTAACCTCGTTGTACAATTTTTAGGATAATAGCTATTCAAGGTTTACTTTTCATATCAGCCGTAAAGAAGAAGGGAGTGTCTACTGTATTGACTTCCAATAATATTGAACTTTTTGTAGACGTAGCCTAACTGAAAAGACTTTTGAGTCAATTTGAAATTAGCTCGTAAGGCGAGATGTGATTGGAACTTGTAGTACGGTATTTTCAAGGCTCGATTTTAAAAATACTATGTGTACATTATTTATTTACAAATATTTGGCGCTTTTAATTATCCATTTAGTCCTCCATCATCTATAAATGTGCCAACCGGGTCCAAGACCGGGTTCGCCATATTAATAAACAAGAGAAGTTTCGTTCTATAGACTTTGAATATTCTAATAGCCTTGGCCACATAAGCCATAGCAAGCTTTCGAACAAGCCGAAGGATTTCACATAGGTATGTGTTTGTTAAAATTGGTACAAAGCTATCCTTTTGACTAAAGCTAAACAGCTCGTGTAGTGGCTAGGGAAAGTTTCATTTTTAATGTCTGCCAAGGGGCCTACTTAGGCTTAGTTTTAATCGTTGGATTTTTGTGTTAGATGTTGAAGATGCCATAGAACAGGATACAACTCATAGACTCTACATGGAGTTTCTTAATCCATATATAAGATTGATTGCTAAGAAGGCTCTGTGTTTCGACGAGCTATTAATATGGTGTCAAAGCAATGTAAAAACAATTATATGATATTATCCATTTCTAAAGGCGCGGTCTTATATGTTAAAAGTCTCCATGAATAAATACCCGAAATGGTATAATTGTTCTTATAGTAAAGAATATACGGGATCTTGGTATACAACTTAATATCCATATCATTGAATCCATATTATTAACGTTGTTGGGAAGTATGACGTTTGTACGTGAAAAAACATATTGAGACGATCGAACGTAGGCAATTTTATTTTATTTATCGACGCAGTGTTCTATCGCACGCCATACAAATTCACTGAAGACATTGGCAGACAAATCTAGTATCAGAATGTAAAATCGAATTATAACAAGAAATAATGCTTCTTAGCATACATAAATTTGATGACTGCTTTTCAAATTAGTGTGTGGTAAAAGTAATTATTTTTGGAGAGGAAAAGAGTGAGAGGGAGAGGATATTAATAAGAAGACGTCCTTTATGAATATATAAATGCACATCTGTTCGAGATAACAGAGATAGAGAGAGAGTGCGACAGTTTAACTGAGACTTCTAATCATTGCCCCGCTGATTCCATAAAAAATAGTCGCGCTTCAAGTGGGAGTTAGTAAAAAATTGAAAAAGTATCGTGTCAGCGTAATATTATGAGTTTTCGAGGCGTCTAGGGTAGCTACGGTTTATGGCGTTTTCACGGCAAAAGAATCGTCTGTCTTGCGCTTGTTAAGAACAGCGAAGTTTCTGCAATGTCATAGCGTAGCCAAGGCATTCGAGTATCTAGATGATCAGTCGCACCTCTACAGCTACTCTGAGCTGTTTCCGTATCAAAGCCGCCCGATTAATGTACATTTAAAGCCGCCGAGGCGCTGAATATGCTATGTCTTATATAGTTTTATACACGACGTTAGATTGGTAAAGTTAGCGGTACGTACTGCACTTGCTTGGAACTTAATTAGGTTGGATCAATCTAACGAATTTGATGAAATCCCCGACCCCGCAATAGTGTCGCCGACAACTTTAGAAGTATGCAATTTTCATGTACCAATGACTCCGTTCACTTAAACTAGTATAGTAAAAAAAACCAATTTGTCTGTTTATAAACGAGCAGAGCTATGTTGCACATGATAGGCATAATAATGCGCATGGTAGCCTCCGTTAAAGAATAAACGAAAATTTAGTTCTGTGAGAGAAAAACAAAAAACACATTAATTCGGCCACATCTCTCTTGTCGCGATAGCTATATATATATATATAGCTATATATATAGTTCCCGAAGAATCTTGGTGTCGGTAAACCGTGCTGTTTCTCCGTCAGCGGGCTGAGGCTAACCAATTGTGAACTAGAGCAGGCGCAATCATTTACATTATGTTCTTGTATTGTGCATAAAGCGCCATCTGACTATCAGTGGAAATAAAGGTACATTGTTGCGTCGACACTATGATGACCAAGTGAATTTGCGAAAACAATTATAATAGCGATAACGATAATCAATCACTCGAACTGATCAAGGTCGTGCTCATCGGCCATTCCAGTCTAACACGTACACGCTGTATAAGTAGATATTGGACAGTACGCATGTCGACTCGTGTGGCAAATTGAATATGGGTAATGATATGCGAGGGAGTAAGGCCCTCATCGTTGCCAAGGTAGACTCTCATAATAATGTAGATGTCAACCTTGCGGTGCCTGTTGGAGGCTTTCCGCTGTTTCCTATCGTTATTCCGCTTTTTGTTCTAGTTATTGGACTACTAATTGCGGACATATATCTATTTCACAATCAAAGAAACGACATTAGAGAACCACCAGATAAAAAGTCAACCGGTTACTTGTCTACGTACATTCCGAGCCTGCTTCCGTCGATAGCCCTTGATAACTGGTGCTACCACAAAGTGGTACCTATTAGAAGCTATATGTATAAGACCGTCTATACTTTTTCCCATGTGCTCCAGTTTTTGAATAAACCTACGAAATATAGCGTTGTTTACACCACGAATTTCTTTTTTAGAATTTTACCCCTAAGAACATTTTTACGTTTACAAAACCGTACTCGTCTTTCCGCAGACTGATCCACCCGCAGCTTGTTTGTTTGACTTTGAAAAGTGGAAGAAAACCGAGTAACTAGTTTGGGTTAAAACACTTGGTTAAAATGTATGTCTATCAGCATGTGCGTAAAAGGTGTTTTAAAAATATGGAAAAACATAAATTAGCTTTTGACTCAGCCTTGTAATGCAAAGCTGACGTAAGGATAATTCGGTTAGCATACCATTGATATTCATAAATTCAAAAGTGAAAATTCATCTTGGCTAGTAAAAATCATTAGGTGAGCAATCAAATTGTTACGTCTTATGGACATATCAACGGTTATTCCCCGTGAGGATATTTTACCTAGCAATGATTTTTTTCAGTAACACGTTCATTGAGGTTGAACTAGGTCTTTAAGAAAAGCATATTTAAACCAGACCTCCTTGATGTTAAAGCCAGCAAGAAAGCTCACTTAATAAATATTTATTAAAAACATTTTAATAATATTATTATTCATATTTTTAATACAACTTTTTCTAACATATTTTTAATTGTAGGGGTATTATCTTAGACCAAAAACGCATGAAATATCTGAATAAAATGACATAATTGCATCGCCGTTAATTGGCTCTAGAACATAAATAGAATTCATAACTGGAACCGGGGTCAATTACGTGCTAACTGAATCTCCCGTTGGCTTCACAAACAATAGTTCAAGAACCTTAACAATAAATGATTTCATGAATGCTTATGAATTCAGGAATAATTTTTTGTGTTACCTTTATAAGGAGGATCTGGCACCATTCAAACAACCGACAACCACCAGGGTCTGCACGATTTTCCACATGATATAGGTGTTATCTTTTGCCACAATGCACGGCTGCTGCTATGACTGCATGTACATGCGTAACACCTTGTTACAACAGTATGTCAGCCTCGTTGGCAGGAGTTCCCACACCAGGTTAGCTGCCACGCATGCTGGCGAAATGGAGATCTCTAAGTGAAGATGAAGGCCACGCAAGTGGTGATAAAAGCACACCTTGTACAGTTCTAAGTTCTGCTATTCTTACGACGTCTGTTCTATAATATGCTGACCTTGCTAGCTGCGGTTACCTAAATTAAATATCTCTTCCGGCCATAAAACTACCCGTCGCTCGTTTTGGGGTACAGTGCTGGCCAGTTCTCACTTGACACACGTTAATAGATCTCGCTCTCTAGGCGGTGTTTCGCCAAGTAAACAAAAACTCTGTCGAGATATACATACATACATTCACGTTGAAGCGTAATGATTAAATCGAGATGCTTATCGTTCTGGTTAGCGTGTCTCCGTCTATTTTATCTCCACAGTTGTAGCTAATTAGAGGACCTTGTAATTAAAGATGATCTCAAAGGCCTCCGAATGTATAGCCCACACAAGATTAACCGTACCGCATCATGCAGCTTTTTTTAGGACCCAAAAAAATGCCTTATAGAATCTTTATTAATTGATTTATTTCTTCTACACTTACGTGCATGTATGTGCTTTTACTTCATTTATTTTTACGCAGATTCAAATTTCCATGGCACCTGGGTTCAGGTGGGACTTAGAAACAGGTCAGTGTCACCTACGTTAGCCACCCAAACAACATCCCCGTTCCTTGCATCTGTTGTCAATTGTCGTATTTCTTCTCGATTCCACAATGTAATTGATACCATGCGGAACCGTTCACTTTTTTAGTTATTTGGATTACTGCGTCTTCGGTGCCTAACGTAGCATTGTAAGAGCTAGAGAGCTTGATTGTGGAGAAAGGCATGTTACATGTTAAACGGCCGTTCGATCTTCTTTCTCAACCATCACGACCTAAACTCAGAATCCGTTTTATCCAGGCAACACGCCTCTGAGCCCCAGTCAGGCTATTGGACGGTGAACGCAGTATGTTTGAGCTGTAGCCCAAAGTATCCACCAGTGTATGCACCTTGTCGCCGATGTCTGACCTTCAAAAGACGTCGCATCACTACGAGAATAGGATACCGACTTGTAACGCGCTCGCCGTACAGGCCTTTTAGCCTGGATATCCTACAGGTACAAAACTGTAGTTGCGTAGCTAAGAAAACTGGCCATTCGGGACCAGTTTTATTAGGCAATTCTCAGTTTTATTAGAAAAAAATAAGGAAGAGATGACGAGGTGTCGACACGTCAGAAGCAATGTGAAAGATAGCGTTTAACCGAGTTACTTCTTTCGAAACGAATTCAATTCATTACTTTTGTACAAATTCTTTTTGCACCAGCGGTAAGCATCCACTCGCAAATGTCGGCATGGGAGCAGTTGGTAATATACATCGATAACGGGCTTTGATTCATGCTAACGCAATTCCATCGATGTTCATTAAAACTCAATCGCAATTTATTTACTGGCTTTTTTGCTTATACACAGCATGCCCATATTAATCTTCCTTCTTTTGATTGAACGCGCACAAAAAAGGGTTACATAGAAGCCCGCATGATGAAGATTCTATTTGGAACTCTTAAATTATGACAGAAGCTCGTGTAGTCCCTACTCCTCAGCTTAATTTTTCGATGTCTTTCGCGCTCCTTTTGGTCTGAAATCCACTGCACAAACGAAAAAGCGTTATCGTCGTTAATGCCGACACAAACCTCAGTCATACTTTTCCGACGCGTGCTATTCTCTTATTAAGTAAGGAGCGTTAAAGCACATTGTGACTTTTTGTTGAAACTGAGTTTCTCCACTTCACTGAGTGTGGGTCAGTTTCCAAATTTTCCAGCTCCCTCGTAAAACGTGAGCATATTAAAATAAGGAAAGAAAACGGACCTGTCCCCCTTCTATTCCATTTTCTTTTTGCCAAAAACTAAGCTAACAGGTCTTTTTCTCAATATAGATATACGTAGGGGAAGTGTGATTTTACGGGCGTTGGCAAAATGAAGCTGTGTATGTGTTCATCATATCTCGCGAAGCTCGGCCGTCGAATGTTGCCAGTTGTCAAGTTAACGAACTGGAAGCCTAGAGCTAAACAAAACTGCTTTACAAGGCAAAGTTGTTAAAAGCCGTTGTCAAGGTCGCTGCCAAGCATAGCCTATTTCTGAACAAACATATAATAGCTAAGTTGTCACACAACGTCGACAACAAATCTAATAAATTGCCTAAGAGCTCATCTTTTTTTCTGTCTGACACCGGCGGGAACTGCTCCAGCGCTTGTCGTTAACTGCTACCGTTACCGAGCCTTTTCTGTTGTCAGTAATGTTTATTGCTTATATACGTCCATCAAACTACAGCATGTTTCCTGTAAAATATTTTTTTGGGTACATACATGATCTTTTGTGTTTATGCAACTTGATGCGTTGCCTGTGTAACCAAAGCCTAGGACAGTTCATCTATATAGTATTTTTGTAGAAAATATACCCATTTGCAGTCATATTGAGCAGTACACCTAACACACATTAAAACTAAGATGCTGACTTATAATTTGTGCATGCTAGAATGAGATTCTTCGAGCGGTGCTAGCTGATACTAAAGCTTCATTAAATAGTGCACTAATGCAACTGTGTAATATTTACACAAATAACCACTACCACCATAACCGTCTTCGAAATGGAAAAAAAGGAAATATGTAAAGCAATAATGATCAGTTTCTCATGCTTGGTCTCCTGGTTAAAATGTCCATCCCATCGAATACAGCATGCCATGTAGTCGACATTTCCCTCAGATGTTCGTTGGTTTTTATCTATAAACCACCCAACCTAAACGTTTTTTGTCATTAGACCATATTGGCGGCACACTCCAGTAGGACAAGCTTTATTTCATCAACACCGTCCTTAGAGAATGACCGCCTGCTTCCGTGAAACAAAATGTTCACAGTCAATGTTCACAGGTGTCGAGCGGAGAAAAAAATCACCCCGCGTCACTCCGGGGAGGCATTGACGGGAAAATGTGATTGACAAGGCTTAGATCGACCAACTAAACGACCTCTGCCATCCGCTCCCGCTCACCTCCCAGCCATACATCCTGCAACATTTTCGAGTTTTTTCGTTTAAACTAAAAATGAGGTCGCGTTCAAGTTCCCGGCCCATTACGCAAGATACTTAGCGCCGTGGAACAAGGAATGCAAACTTCACCGGTGTCGTTCTAACTCTAATAGCAAACTGAAGACACCCTTACACCATCACCGCCAATGTAAGCTGAATCGACGAAGCGGCGGAACCGCCAATGTAAGCTGAATCGACGATCGGCGGAAGGCTGACTAACGGGATTGCCTTTGCCGTTAGCCGGCTATTGTGACGGCTTTTCGTGATGGCTGGATCGAAACACAGCGTTGTCGCAAACTTTTCAAATTACACTTCAGACAATGCGATTCTATAAGCTCACCGCAGAATATGTGCGCCAGTTCACCTTTAAATCCATGGATTGGGTCAAAAAACAGATTATTCATATATTTCAAAAACCTTTTGAAGTAAACCGATGTCGACACGTTCGCATGTCTTTACTGTGGATCAACTCTCGGCTAAATTCAGCATCGTCTATCTAGTGGGCATGGTATATGTTTCCTATATTAAATTCAAGAGAAAAGGACCATTGAATAACAGTGAAAAAACGGGCTTATAAGGAATTTCACAAAATCCGTTTGTCTTTCATTTTTTTCACGGTTCAAGTATCATCGTATCCTCAGCTGCACGCATTTTGTGGTTGCACAATCCGACATCGTATGGCTACATTCTTTGCAATCCCATTACACTCTGTCCATTTTTACTGTGCCAACATATAAGACACTGAGAACTACTATCCTATTAATTCCATATCTGGCAAGGAACAAATACGTTGATTTGCGTTTTTATGACTCTCCTTGCCTTTGAGCACTGTATAATATTTTACATTTTCGTTGCATTCACCTCGAGACAGATCTTGACAGACGTATGGGACAACGACACGTTCAAGCAGATAGCTCTGTTTATTTAACGGTATAACTAATCTATTGCGAATGTCACTCTTGTAGAGACGCATGCGACGTGCGCGAAACCGAACAGCAACAATTTATTTTGCAGAAAGCAATGCTTCGAGCATTACCCATACATAACTGGAGACAGCGGCAATTATTGCTCTGAGGAATTTCCGCGCTTGTTCGGTTCTCTGGATAGCAGTATCTCTAACCGATAGAAGAAATCCATTATTCCCTCAGGGACGATACGTGATGCACTGGCTTCCGCCGGCATTGTGATCGAACGCGTGTATCGGGCCGACCGGAAAAGCGCTTATGACGAATGGCCGACGAAAAATATATGATAGCATTTATTTAATCATACACGCGACCGGTTTTTGCCAAGTCAACATACATATTACACAGGTCGTCAAACAAGATAGTCTGTGATGATGCGGACGTGCATCACAAGTGTGGCCAAAGCCCCAAGTTTGCTCGCATTCTGGCATAGTCAACGTTCAGGTCCACCGGTCGGGCTTGTTGCTACCTAGAAACAAAATTGAACCACATCCAAGATAGTCGTAACGAGCCAATATAGGCACTATATAGATAAGAAACTCAAAAACCCTGCCTGGTTGCTCTTCAATGGGTTCTCATAAACAGCGTCTAATGGTGGGTGACGGAATAAGAAAACCAAGAAGGGGATCGCAAATACATGAACGATCGTGTTTATTTTGTATTGCAACAAAAAGGCTATTTGACACCATCGCGTGGGCGAACGGCTCATGCCCTCTTTCAATGTGTCAATGCTGAGCATTGCTGATGCTGCACCCTTTGTACGAGTTTCTCATTCGTTGTCAGGGTTGTTCAACCATTGTTCGGCGAGAGAAATGCACTTCAGAGTAAAGAACAACCCTCAACAGCCACTTGAACAAACCAAAAGCGAAAGCATCAATTTGCAAACAAACGGCAACCAATTCGAATGATCAAGCTATCACCGATATCGATAAAGTTCGGAGGACAGCCAACCCCATACACGACGCGAGGGGTGAAACAGGACCGAAGAATTGACGTGTAAAACGGGCCTTGCGATAGGACCACTAGCATGACAAAGGGAAGCCTTGACACTAAGTTGTAGAGCAGAAAATTATATTCATATCGTATTGCGCTGGTAATTGCATCCTCCGATAGACATCGATACCCCCGTAGTGCTTACGGATATCCGAGGACAAAAACTGTGCGGTGAGATAAACGCCGGGGATGTACTGACGATCTTTGGGTACGCGTTCCGTAATGAGAAGACAGGACGAAGGCTATAACAAGGGACAGTAAACGGGCCGATGGATGGATAACACACCGTGGTTCCCATAGATTCGATAGGGGACACCGCTGAAGGCTAAACGCCGCGTTAAGGACTGGGACGAACAGAAGAGTAAGGCGCTTTATGTTAAGGCTCGCTACTAGAATGGTGGGGAGATTGACGCTAACACGACCAACTAAGTCGTCAGCGGCACTCGCGGATCAGGGCGCCAGGCTACTGAGCAACGTTTACCCCACAATCTCACCACCTTCTCACGTAATTCTTGAAGGACAACGATGGAATAGTCAGAGAGCGGGGCGCGTATCCCAAGGAAACGATGAACGCAGGGCTCCGCTAAGCTTTGCAAGCGTCTTTTTGGCAGGAGGGAATGTTTACTGAGTTGATGTTGGCTGAGGGTATTGGTGAAAGATTAGCATCGATGGGTGAAGCCGTGCATGAGCGACGACACCTGCTAATTCGCTTCTATGCCAGAGCCGATGCACCCGATGTACTACAATTGGGCGGACGGGCGCGCGAGCTTTGCGTCGGGGGACGAGCGCGATGGATCGGATTCTGATGCCAGGCGGGAACAGCAGCATACTGCAAGCCTGACTCTGCGGGGCCTGACCAACGGGAACCACGTAAACAGAGCCATAGTTTTTATTTACCGTCAAATAGACGCCGTGCATACACCCATATAAGTGGTACACTGAAAAAAAATGCAAAAAGTAAACGACATGTTCACGAGAGTAAGGTGGCAGAAAAAAATGTCGGCGAGCACGCTAACCCTTGGGTGAATGTGCGCGCGAAAAGTAGCTGACATAACCACGACTTCTGACTTGTTTCTGCCCAAGCTCCGAGGCGCCGACAAGGTTACAACGCCCCATACTGGAAGAACTTGCATACTTGTCACTGTACGTAAAGGGTAGGTGCTACGCTACCATGTTGAATACGAAAGCGATTCACTATTTTATATAGGCATTTTATCAAAATCTAAAAGCGCTTGCACTTTTGTTAAGGGTATAACACTCAAGAAATTCATCCCAATCAGTAATCTAAAAAGTTGAATGACTACCAAATAAATGTGATCCAATTGCCTGAACCTAAACTTAACGGGAATCGACTGCGCGGAGATTAGAGGCAAGCAACAACCACGACAGTTAATTACGTTCTCATATTTACGCAGATCGAATTTATGATGCTTTATTCGACGCTAGAATATCCTTCAGATGCAGCTGTTCTAGACGTCTGTCTCATAGCCATCTGGATATGGTCCGATATTCGATTAGCCTTAGACTGCGTTAGCTCGTTGCATAACTTTGTTGTTATGCACAGGCGCTCGAAAAGTGTATCCTGCTGGGACGTTGGGGCGGCATGTTATCGCTGACAAGCATATAGTACATCTCCCTTAGTAGCTGCTCTGTGCTGAAAAGGTCAGTCGCCAAGGCTAGTTTTAGGAGCTTATTGGCGCACGGAAATGTTAGTATATATTGCGTCCTATTCAAGTGATTTTCTGAATAGCAAACATTGGTGCTGTGGTACTCGTAGACGGAAATTTGTGGTTGTTTTATAAATTATAAAAGTATCGAAACTTCAAGTGGTCTTAACTTCCGAACTAGCTGACGGAATTTCTGCCATTTTCAGCTAAAATATTCTGACAAAACCCTGGTGAGTTTCCCCTGTGGAGACTACCGATGGAGAAGTTATAGATACGATCACCATTTACTACCGAAAAATTAATCTACAAAGCATTTCTGTTGGTGCCCCGAACTGCGTTTGGACGAATGGAAATGAAGAGCTGCTTTATCTGCAAACGCTTCGGTTTACTAATGCTACTAACACATGACTGGCTCAAAGCTACTTAAGAATACCATCCAGGCTCTGCTTCATCATGGGTTGGCATATTTTATGCCTATTCCTTAGCATGAACCATATGAGGCATGTATTGATGATTATTCCGTATAGTCCTCATGGGTGTGTGGATTAACAAAGGAGGTTTCCTAAATTATTCCTAGATCTTTAGCTTGGACTGATTTGAGTCAGTACTCTGGATCTGTTCACGACACTACTACATGAATCTAGATTCAAAATCTGTTAGGTGTGTGTTGACGAAGTGGCCTATGTGGCCGCTTAAAAGATATACATGTCTCATGATGAACTACGCCATCAACTCAAGATTAAAAAACACGAACGCCAGCTTAGCAGCAGAATAGTTATTTATTTAAACTCTACTTGGCATTAATACATAATCATATGAATAATTATACAATTTATTGTGTTTTAATATTATTTAGAGCATCACCTCCGTCGGCCATCATTGCCGTAATGCGTCTTCAGCATCGTAAGTGGCTGCAGTTTCTAGTAGAGTAATGCTTATTGTTATTAACATTGTCAATCTAGGTTCGCACAGATTCACAAAGGCCAAGCAGCTCTTTCGTGCCGATTTCCTCGTGGTGCGAAAAAAGGACTTTAGTAGGTTCTTTGGGGAGGGCGATGACGCGCTATTTAGTCAAGGCTCATATGCAAGCAGGCTAGAGATAAGCAACTGCACTTAGAAATGTTCTAAGGCAGATCGCCGTTAGATGTGCGTACGCAAACACGCATGTTTTAGCTTTCTCAGATAAAGTTAATAAGATTCAAATAAGATTCAAGTATCTACCTATAAATGGTTGTTTAAAACATTGTTTACAAGCATCGATACAAATGTGTACTCGGCCGTTTTAAAACGTGTTCAAGCATCTTGGTTATTGTGCATTTTAATTGAATGCAGTAAACCAATGTTAATTTTATGAGCTGAAGGCTTAGAATGGCTCAAAATATACAAATTGGGCCCCATAAAAACACTACAGTTATTCATCGGTTTAACGAGATGAAACAACTCATGCGTCATGAAAATAGTCTATTAAATAGGGTAAGTGAAAAAATTATGCAACGGCGCTCAATGATTGCAGCATTCTCTTTCCATTACATGTTTTTACATTTAACAACTTTTACAAATATTGATAACGACTTTGTTCTATGACAAACTGCCAATGAGAGCTCCAAAGGCAAGAACCTTGTACTACACGGACGCTAAATTTTGTTGTCCAATTGAAGGAGTTACGTTTATAATTTTCAAGTCTGCACAAACGGTCCTAAAAATTGACTATACGGTTAACATTGCGGGGATATCTATTAACCCATCGATAAAGCAAAACGTGCCTATTACTGCTATAGATTCGATTGAAAACACAAAAGGCGAATAGATTATCAACGAGAAAAATTAGGTGCATGTACATTTTTATGAGTAAGTTCGTTTTTGTGCGTTAGCTATTTGTCAGGAAGAAGGAAACATGAACTGTCCCAAACAGCATACACACACACATTTCTACCCGAATTATTACTATGTAACTTGAATACGCTTATCTTTATCCGGTCGCACTAAGGCAGAAAATTGAGCTGGTGGAAAATGCCTAGGTCACAAAAAATTTTGAGATATGTGCTACAAAAACGTTTAAAGTTGATTTAATTGGCCTTGACGTGCCAGTTATACAATGTGGGCATACACTTACAGATAGACCTTTTATTATACTGTGTTTAATTTCTGTAAGAAGTGGTTCCCATTAAGCGACGCAGAACCTAAATCACTTCAGAGATGATCTGCTCTTCCATTGTCCAGTTCCATTAAACAAAACCATCAACCAGTAGCTCATTATTACAGTGTAGCCCTCGTTCAACTACGGCTGTACTACGAGTCGAAAAAGATTACATAGTTTACTGACGGCGTTCCCGAGACAAAGAATTCCATTGTACGGCAAAACCTTGTTGGTGCAACCTATAAGGGGAGCTCATATGTTGTGCTGGTTTTCAAGGTAGCTGCCGAGTTCACCTGGCCTGTAATATCTTAATGTTAATTGTTCCATCAGTAGAATAGTTCTAATCACAGGTGATCTTTCAAAGACAGAGATAAAGTTACTAAACAGCGCATAACGATCTAAGACCAGACGAGAGTAATGCGCGTACGTGCTGTCCTTCGTACGGTCCCTCTATGTATATCAACTTATTTAATTTGGGTTACTTACCAATGTAACTCTACCGACTTCTCATAACATTGAGATACAGTAACTTACTAGCTATGGTAATTTCTATATGAAAAGCCTCTACATAGCTATTTGACTTAACCCGAATGTTACCGATTATGCGACGAGGGCAGTGGCTGTCTGAAACACTTCCGATGCAGTCTAACAGAACCCAACCGTTTCTTCTTTCCTTATGTACCTATACAAATGTGCATATATGTGTATACATAATTTTTTTCCTCACATATGCAATTCTACATACGCAGTAGTGATGTGTGTGTCTTATCGATCTAGGCCATATGTCCGGTAGTTTGGAAGTTTTTAGTCTTTACGGCTCTAACACCGTGATAACTGTATCCAAGTTTGCAGTCCGCTCCCCGTAAATCATACAATATTTTTAATAGGAGTTACGATTCTTGTTCATAAACGTACCGTTATTTATTCGTTTCGATTCAACCGAAAATTAGTTGTTATGGGTTGCTTTTTAAATTGAGCTGTCCGCGGACGCCGAGCAAAGAGGACTTTGAATATTGGGGTGATTAAGCAAACTAACATCAGATAACTGGTTTTTAGCGTTAAATTCAGCAGCATCATGGCGAGTATCCCTGTAGCGTGGCTTTTCGTCTGCTCAAGGGGTACAGATTAAAATATGGTGCATATTTTATACGAATGCAATTATTTGGAGCCGTAAAGAACTTGCCTTCACGTCGATCGTTTTACTGATTTTATTTTTGCGGACACAACTGAATTATGGGTACATCCTGTGCAGAATACTTATAAGTTATCGTTTCTGCTAATCGATAACAACATCCGTCCTGTCGCACACTTATGACCGCACTATTCAAACAGGTAAACTCTTCTACATCTCAGTTGTCTATTTACAAGTTATATATTAGTCGCTAAGTAGATAATGGACTGATAACAGATAACAAATAAAGTACTACAATAACCGTATTTCACAAGTGGCATATGTTATTGGCTAGGGCAAATGTCTTTTCACTAAATCTACATAGATGTACGTATGAGAATATCTGCGCAATGTATCTAGATGCTTAGAACATCTAAAAGAAAATTTTACGATCTTGTCTTTACCCCTCTCTTTCCAAAGCGATTTAGGTCTCTTTACAACCGATTTGCCTATAAGTCTATTCTTTGTGAGGCATTAATGGCAACATGTAAAGGTTGTATCTGTGTAAATTGCACCCTATTACTCCTATGTCGTGTGTATATGTAGCTTGCGTACTGACGGATTCGTCTGTGCCAGGAGAAAGAAATTAATGCTACAGCATCTTTATCCGTCTACCCCGTACGCTACCATTTGGGAAATATACTTCATGACAGAAGAAACTGGTACTTAAAAATTTTAGTTTAAGCGATTCGTGTAAATGAGATAAAAATGGGCATTTGTGCTAACGAGTTTTGAAATCCATCAATTTAATTTGTCCGCGCCTCTTGTCGTCACTCTAGCTCTTTACAATAAAAAGGGTAGCACGTGATAAAAGCGCAGAATAAAACTTGCATAGTCCAAGCTTAAATATATATATATATATATATATATATAT
>MNPL01019141.1:3204-16603 GCA_002081605.1 Tropilaelaps mercedesae
ATTTATTTATCGAGCTCGGTGGCTTGGCGCATTCGCATGCGCCTTGCGACTGGAGGAGACACGTAGGTGCACGGGTTCGATCCCCGCCGGTGCACATTTACATTGGGGTCCGTCTTACGAAGTAATGCAAAAACCGCTACCGTGGACGCTAAATGTTGGCTGATGGTCAGCCTTAAAAAAATATTTCATTTATATGGGGTCCGTCTTACGAAGTAATGCAAAAACTGCTACCGTGGACGCAGTATCTAGCAAACGAATACAGTTGCATACTAATATATGTAAAATGCCTATGGACGTTACCTAATATATGCACAAACCATGGTACTGCAATTCTTAATGTTTCCTTTCATTTTGATGTGATTTTTTAAATATACAACCTAATGTTGTGATACAATAATTTTTGAACTGAATTAAATGTGGAGAAATGTAATAAGTACGAACTGACTAATCTGCCAGCCTGTATGAAGTTGATTATCTGTTTCTTCTGGCTGATAACAGCTTGCGGGCAATACGGTTAATAGAACTTTATCGCGGACAGGTGGAATTCATATCGGAAAACTTGTATGCATATTATTTGCAATGTAAGTTATATGCAACTTGTGTGCATATTATTTTTCTAACGTAAGGCAAGGAGAGATTTCCAGCTTACATTTTAATTTTTGGCCGCATATTAAAACTAATGAAAAGTATTATTTGCTTTTACACATAAACATGAGCTTTGGCATAATTGTCTAAACTTATAAAACGTGCTGCAGAGTTTGTTGGCGATAGCGTATAGCAATGTAATTATGGTAACGTATTCCTGACTTAGGTTCTCATCTGAACGCACATATTAATCGCAATGGTTGCCATTTTGTATATAACTAATCGTTGAGAAGAAGCAAAAGGCATTGTATTGGACTACTGGTATCATTACATGTGGAACTTGAAGCTATATTCCTCTACGACAAGTTTGTATATTAGAACGAAACCGTCGAGAAAATAAATTGATAACTATTTATATACATCTATCCTATGTGCTTCGGCTCGCTAGCTGTAGTAATAACCAGGTAAGAATTGTAAATTAAAATCTGAAGATTTGCTTGCAGTGGATTCTATACGTGAATACAATGTTCGACAGTGTATATGGTATTATAAGCGTATATGCTTATAAGCATGGAATATCGTAGTGTTGTTGTATGAAGTGTCTAGCAAATTTGGTTATCAGAACTGTTCGATCCCAATCGATATATATTTATGAAATAAAATCCTCAAGCAGCAGCACCTTTGGCGTTCACATAATATCCGTGCTGGGTAGTTCCGAGCTTTTAGTTACCTCCGAGACTTTTAAAATGGTATAAGAAGCGTTTCTGTTCATATCAGGGATGCGAAATAACTATGCTGAAATAGCTGAACATTTTAGAACTTTCAATAGAATTAACCATGGCTTAATCATCTCTAAACAATGGCTCTGAGAGTCTTGTAGGTACAGCAGTATCCAACCGAATTCATTCGGAAATAGATTTAAATTTTTTCGTGCCAGCCTGTGACCTCAGCTTTGGTGGCTCTATTGTAACGGTGTTTAGAAAATTTTAACTTTACCGCTGGTCCCTCACTTTCGTACCTTCCTCAACAAACCTTCTCGCCTTTCGAGTGAGCGCATTTTAATGCGCCGCTGGTCGTCTGCTACATTTGCCTACGAAAACAGGGACATTTTGTTGTCGCTGATGTTGCTTCCGTTATTACTACTGCTACGCGGCTACGGCTTATGGTTGACGACAACGGGGATTAACTCACACTCCTACGTAAATATCGACAAAACAACAGTCGACCAGCAGAAGAAGATTAACGAGTGTTGCTACTGTTACGAGCAGGAAGGAGCGCTAGTATAAGAATATATTTAGTTTTGCTCGCGGAAACCGTCGCTACGTAAAGTCGATCTAGTACTGTGGTGTCTATCCTATTCAGGCTTGCGGAGACAGTGGTGCTGGAGGCTCGAAGAGGAAGATATGGTCAGGAAATTAGTGACTGTATTGGCACAACCTATGCGCTCAGTGTTGAGTGCTTATATTCGCATGCGGGACCAGGTTCAGGGCAAGTCTCGGCCTGGTAATACTGAGCGAGGCAAAAACATTCGAAACGGTGCTGCTTTTTGTTGATTGTATACAGTTGTACCTTGACTTAAACTACAACGAGTTATCATCATATTTTTCCCTCCTCAGCTGCCCAGTGATATCGTATAGAAATAAGAGTGAAGCACAAGATTACGATCGTTTTCGTTTTACGTGTGAATACAATCTAAGTGACTGCGGAGTGTCCCTGTGGCGTAATGCTCAACAAAACGGCAAAATATTGATGACAATAGCAAACAAGTTAACTTAAACCTCAAATACGACTGGATACACGGCAAGATAGGATAAGCTTCTTATATCTGAGTATCTCGTCTGCTTTCTGGATGCCTCTCACCTCCTCTGTTATGAGAATACGGTTGCACTTATCATCCATCTGTTCCGTATGTACAAGAAGAAACGATTAAAAGACGACCAACAACGAATTGCTCGACTCATCACTGTTACTCGGGTCAAATTCACGGAAGCAGAATATGATCACAACCTTCTTTTCATTTGTGTCATAGATGAGGAAAAAGATGTTTTGCTAGGGCTGTTTCCATGTCTCGTGCTCCGATGCTTTGGGACTTCTAAGGAAGTTGAGAGAAGCTTTACAAAGCTTCTTCTCACCCTAAACGGAGGCAATACTTCTACAAGCAAATGGGTGTATTTCCTTTACTCTTCTAAAAAGAAGCATTTTTTGTACACTTCCGCATTGCCCACCACCTGTGTGGATTTCAATGCAATTTTACCCCAGCATTACTAAAAGCATACAATTTTACCATACGCTGATATTGCGCCACCAGTGTCGGTTGTAATTGCAGCAACACCAGCGAAGCGACGCTACAGCTGCTTTGGATGCGTACGACCGCCCTTCCATTCCTATCGGAAACCCATTAGCACTATATTCATTTGCGCGTGTGGTTGTCGCGTTTTCGGTCTTATTGCCTGTGTGTATATAGGTGTACATTGTTCCGTTTAAAGCCTCTGTTTTGAGAAATGCATTTGCTGTTGTCTTACTTATGATCGTAACCCGTACGAATCAATAGCAAACGACATTCAAGAAAATTTGAGAAGACAACCAACACTTACACGATTAGACATTGGTACACCATCACCTTTATAGCAGGGGACAGCGGCCTCCGAAAAAACCGGAGATCGACACTAGAAGAGAACAGCAATCGAATTGTAGGTAAGAACCATTGTGGCCTCCGCAAACCTGCGAAATAATCCCAGGCAACTATTGTTGCTGACCCTACCTGTTGGTAGCAATAGTGCCGATTATTGATACTATTATGATCGTTATGTATGCTAAGATTTTCTACAAAAGGTCCTGTTTCATCAGAAAAACTTATCAGGTTTAAATGGTATCAGTGGAATAATGCAAAGTGTTCACGCATCAATACACCAATCGGTTGGTTCGCTCAGAGCAAGCCTGACACTAGACGAGGAGTTTAATTCGGGTAACGAGGATTAGTGTGCGACGAGAATGCAATTGTAATTCTTATTGTGTGACACCCAAGATCGAGCATGATCCCTGCCCTCACGCCAGATGGAAAGAAAAGGGATTCCTCTGTGGAGGATAGTAGCTGTTGATCTATCTTCGAGCAGTATCTGGCCATCGGCATTGAATGAAAGCTAACTAGCGAACGGCTCTCAAGGAGTAATAAGCAGAAACGAGTAAAGTGAAAGAGAAGTAGATAAGGAAAATAGATTGTATACTCCAGTGCAAGCATGTGGGACGGCCGTGAATTGATGTAAAGGACATTGCAACTGCGCCGATGCAGTTGCGTTGCTGCAGCTGTCCGTAACGACCGGTAATCCGTTCGGTCGGACGAGTAACTATACATCGCGCCACTACTGGCAAAGCCTCAACTGAACGCGCCCATGGCCATGTTCAATAATAGCGTAAAGAAAGTTGGAATCTCGCTTCAGTGTTGGCTTAATAGGAAGAAAAACGTAACGGAAGCTATAACAGAAGCAGAGGAACTTTCCTTCATGGTTGTCTCTCAAAAACCACGACCATCTACTTATCTCTGAGACTCGAATTTCTTTGCTTCAATAACGGTTGGCTATTATCCCCCGCACATCGGACCTCCGTCAAACTCTCAGTTGTGTGGTCGTCAGCAGTATATTTGTATAGCAAAACTGAAATTTTTGAAATAATGGCTGGCCAGTGTAAAAGTCGAGCCCGATTCTTCCCAGCGATGCTCGCGTGGATTACGCTTTTGGTCTCGACTGGCATATTTTTTGCCTTTCCGTAAGTATGGTGGATGGTCGTATTCTTTTCTGATTAAGTTTAGTCGGACATGTTAAGTCTATTTGTGATAGCGGTAGCGTTATCGTTATAGCTGGAACACATGAGGAAGCTAAAATGTTCTAACTAAATACAATATATCTTCAGTTAGTAGGGTAAGATCAAGTTCCTATAAAATTCAATGAAGCCCATAACTTGTTTTCACTATACGGCCAAAAACGAGATTCGTAACGTTCACGAACAGCATCTCAATGCTTCGTATCTGTTCTAGTCTCTCTGCTGAGGATCTTCTTTCACGGGTTTGCGTGTTGCATAGATAGTCCGAGGGGGAGAAAATGTTCGCAGAGGTTGTATTATGGCGGAGAGATGTATTTGAGATAAATTTTCGATGACGTTGTTAGACAACATCCGCTTTTGCCGAACATAAATACTCCGTAGGAATGGCGTCAATCTTTGGAAGAAAATCATTTTCAGTGTAAAGGCCGTATCTGAAGTGGGAAACTAATACACCTGACTATATAAAGAGTTGTTCATAAACCTAAATATAGACTATAGTAATACAAATATAGCTCGCTCAGCCAATATTTTTTCTATAATATCTAATTCAAGTTTAGGCGATTCAGTGTAATAACGTATTATTTGCATTGGCTCATTCTTATGACAACATCGACAGCTGCATGACTTGACACTGCAAGCCGTCCGTGATCAAACCTGTTACTTATAATTAGCTGGTGTGAATAAATTCTCTCCTTTTTGTTGTTATTAATGTCCTGGCAAATTATTGCAGAATTGCCAAGCTGCTAAGCCAATTGACCAACCCCTACACCTTTTATTGTGTACTATTTGTTGGGTGTGAGGTTGCCCGGAAGTTGAAGCATCAAACACTTAGCCATGAATTCAAAGAATAATCGCTATGAAATGCTTGATGCGCCTGCAAAATCTATCTATTGGTTAAAACATATGACACTTTAGGGGATATTTGTTTTTGTTGTTAAATAAATTATTGCTGGCGAAATAGAACCTAGTGGCTCGATGCATTCACGTGCGCCTTGCGATAAGCGAAAACACGTGCGTACATAAGTACGGTCCCCCACGCCGTTGCATATTTACATTTGTGAGGTCCATCTCTAGAAGAAATGTGAAAGCAATACCGTAAAAATGGTATTTCGGTAATGATAAGTCTTGAAAAATAAGGATTATACGCGGAAGTTAAATTCACCAATGTACTATTTTATTTAAGGGTACTGCAGTGTTATTTAGGCAGTTTTTTTATTGGCGTTATTATCATAATTGTCATACCATGACCTTCGTTAACAAAATGACCAACGTTTTGTTTGGTTATGACTAGGGCATTATATAAATGGGCAGTTTGATGTTTCGTGTAATATTCGACAAGTTTAGGCCATAAAATCTGTAGGTGTGACCACGAGGTTTTTAAGGAGAAGTTAGTGGACATATGTCAGTGAGGAGCAGGTAACCAGAATTATAAGTCTCACTGCTAATTCTTATTAAATTAGTGATTAACATTCACTGCTGATAATTGTTTATATATATTGTCTTCTATTATATACATATTTGACTATATGCGATTACGAACTAGTAAAATACTGATCACTCTATTATTTAATTATTTAATAAAGATGGACGATTTGTAAACTAAGTAGTTTATGAAAATGCTGTAGCTCCGACCCGTTTATAAATGGTTATGTCTAACGAATAAACATAAGAGTACTGTTTCTCCTCGTAAAAATTCAGGAGTTTTACCGGTCACAATCGTACCTGTCCCACGTACACTGTATTGTAACAGTCAGAGCTGTAAGAAACAATTACAATTAGAAAAATTAACTTTGTCGACAATGTTACAATTGCCTTCATTCGCGTGCGCTTCTTGTGATTCGCATGTACGATTTCGTAGAACTTCAACAGGATTTGGTGCGGGCTTTTGGGCCCAATATGTTCCCGAATGGGTGTTCCTTTGCGATGCGAGGTCTGTTGTTGACGAACACCGTATTCTAGTACCGTGCAGGAATAGCATACGATCTCTTAAGGGTAATCAAGTGAGAAACTATGAATTGTCTCGAAGGAATATGTCGAAGCCCAGGCCTCTAGCCGGTCATATCAGGAAAGTGTCACCTAACTTGCTGGAATATAGATATCAGTGTTTTATCTTACTGAAGTTATGTTCTTGTTAATTTGCTGAACCAATCTCCTAGTATTTTTGGGATTCTGAAAATTATTTTTGATGCCTCTAAGATTGCGAAACATGGAGGAGGAGCCACTTCGCGTTTTGACACGCGTAATCGTAGCTACTTCTACAGCAACGTTCATTCACACTAGGTCTTCACTCTCTGGCCCTTGTACCTTTGGCCTTTTGATGCTACTCTAGAGGCCAAAGTTCTTGAAAATCAATGAGCCCGCGAACAAATTGCCAGCCAATATGAAAATATGGTCTCTTGGAGTCTCGGTCTCCTTGGTGATGGAAGTGGTGGTTTTTATCATAACTTTTGAATCTTGTATGTGGTTTATTCAGTTTAAGTCAATTTACTCAATCTACTCAAGGGAAAGTATAGCCTCAAACATCCGCCTAAAAACTAAATGTATTGCTCGCTCTTTGGTCATTGTATATATAAATGCACGATTATAACTGTCGACTATTCTGGTACCCAAGATAATTTCCTTTTGTAAACACCATAATTAAATATTACCTTTTCATCAGTCAAGAACAGTTCTAGGATCGCATGAAGAGACCGCTAAGTCGCTGTGTAGCTAGATGCCAACGTAACGCTATTTTTACTACTAATAGCATTTGTACTTGCATTAACGCTAGGAATAGAAGAAGTTCAAGTTTGACATTGAATGATAATCACTTATTTTTTAATGGGATTTATTATCGTTTTATACATAAGCCGTATTTCTTTTTGTAGAACTCGTCTGGAGTCTCCTCTTCGCTTACGCCTGTAATAGAGGGCATGTTGCCGCCATTTACGGATATGGAATCTTCATTTAGGAAAACTTTTTTTTAAAAAGAGGTCTCGATTATTAAGTCTGATATGCATCGTCTAACTTGACTAATGAGAAAGATTAGTTTGAAAGTATTCGTCATCTTACATAACACAGTCATGGTTATGCGATTGGCTATGCTGTTCCCAAATTAAAAACGAGATTACTTCATTCTTCTGGTTCATCATTTGGTCTCCTACATTTTCTCTCAGTATAGATTTTTTTTCGATTTTTAGCTACTGTAACCTCACTAATAGTCCAATCTAACTCGCAGTTTGTGCCACGGTGTTACGCCTGCGTGAGATTCGAGGTGGAACAGCATTACGTAACGATTACTTACTCCTACAAATATCATACAGGCTAGACGATATTATTCCCATATATCTGTTATTTTGGTACGCTTTCGTACCTAATTAAAATATGTCAATAGTTTCTCGTGAAAGAAAACGAAATCCAGCGAAAAGAAAGTTGACAAGAAGGGACATTGGGAAATGGGAAGCCAAGTTGACCTGGAGAAAAATCGTCCCTTCTTCTGCAAAAGAAGGCCTGGCGAATGTCATTTGGAACGTTCTCTTTAGCTTCACAAAAATCTATTGAGCAAAACAGTCGAGTTAAGAGTTCCATCAGATCGGATCTAGACGCCGCGACAAAGAAGGCGTAGCTTTACAGGAGCACGGATATGTACACGCCTCCACGACTTTGGACTAAATGTTGATTCCATTTGGCGAAGACAGCCAGAGCCCCCACCAGTGGCAGTAGTACCACAACGATGACACGATGAGTGGTAGTCCGCAGCTAGTTTGTAAAAGATCTTGAGGCTTGATAATTGCCGTGCGCTAATTTTATTAAGAGCGCTATCTATTAACGAGCTGCACATTGCAAGCGAGCGAAAACCTGCTTAATACAAAGAGCTTGAGGGTCACCGGATATAGTTTTCAATTTTCATGCCCGATCTCAGAATTCATAAAAACAAAAAGATTATGCATATATCTGTTAGTGGTGGTAAAACCTTTGCCAACACGTAGTTGGAGCGGAGCACTTTGTCAACGTCCTAGCACTTGTCCTTACTTTTTCAGAATCGATCAGACCTTTGCTTGTATGATGGTATCTGCATACGATAAATGAATCCATCTCTTTCTATGGTGGCCTTAGTTTATTAATGTCGTTTGGTTCTACTTGTGTTTACTCACGTAGACTAAACTAAGAGATTCGATGTGTAACTTAATATACTGCATATAGCAATGCATTAGCAATTCGCTCAAACTTTCGAAGTAACATGCATGGTACAGTACCTTGGCTAGCTTCATCCATTGATCCAATAAATGTACCAATTGAATGAACTCTTACTTCGCAAATCGATGAAAATGATACATCTGTGCTAGATATTCTCATACTACTACTCATACTAGGAAAAAATCTAATATTAGACTTTCGATGCTAACATATTTTTAAAATTAATGCTAGCTGGGCTAACTAACAAAGAATGCTGAGAATTTAGCAATACGGCCTGTCAACAGTTTTAGCCTGCATTAACCACTGAAAGGTTGACACTCCATTAGCAGAAGCAAATATTAGATTTAGTAACCTGGAACGCCCAACCATATTTAACCAATATTATCATCTAAGCGATACATTAGGCTGCCAAAAGTAATTAATTGTCATGAGAAACGGGTATTACACATTCGATGGCTATTGATACGGTCTCTATAATTTAATTACAATATTACTTAATTTCCTTGAACTTTTTGGGGCGAACCGTGTTTTTGCTAGTAGAATAGACACTCCATACCAAGTACAATGATATGTGAAATTTAACTTTTATGACTTCGCAAATAAGAAACCTGTAGGAGTAAGGGTTTACGCGGGAGACATTGCCCGGCTGGAACGACAACAGTAGATACACACCGGTGGCCCTATGTGACGCTATACTGACAAGTGGATTGCGAACGGTTGCTGGCGACAGTATAACGATGGCCTATGTAAAACACAGTTAAATAATTCAACCTGCGTATTTTTGCGGCACCACCGTGGGCCGACCGACAGAAAAGCAAATTATCGAGTTAGCGAGAAACTCAACATTGAGAGTAGCCAACATTATTAAAAGGAACGAGATCTAGCTGTATATCAGCGTAACACGTCGTTGACTCCCTACTCGTTCACTCGCCTTAGAAAGCGCCTTAATGTTAACGGCTATAGTATATGCAAAGCACGGTGTACACTGTTAGTAATACGTTGCGTTATATATACTCGCTAACTACTATCCGTCCATACGTAAGGTCAACTTACACCATAAGCATACAACATATTTCATATGTCGTATCTATTCAGCTGAATAGCTCTAATTGTAAATATCGAGCCAACATGAACACCGGAGCAATTTACTTGCGGCTAAGGTAGATTACTTGAAGAATTTAGTCAAAGCAAATCACGAGAAAACAATTGTCTTATTGCTCTGCTTGACTCTAATGCGGATTTGAAAATTGCTATTTGGAAAAAAATCCAGATGTACATCGTGCCTTCAGTGTCACAAGCAGATCATATTACGAAGCTAGAAATAGTAAACAGTGCTCATAAAATCGGATAATAATCGTAGCCGCTGCCTGCCATTCTCTCCTTGTGGTTGTAACCCAGGTGTGTATCACTGGCCAGCGAATATCACGAGACCGTCTACGTCGTCCAAGGGATCATCTCGTTCTTCGTCGTCATCAACTTCGCACTCGCCACATTCACAAATCCGGGTAAAATGACAGGAAGGGCACTCACGTAGGATTTCACTGGCAAAAAATATCTGTTAGGTTGACGCAAATCCACCCGGACAAACATTGGGCTAAACCAAGATTTTTTAAATAGACAAGATAGAATTTAAATATAAAAAAATAATGCCTATTAATGTTTTTAGCTACTCAGAAAAGCGCTCGAGTGTTCTAACAATGTAAATGTACGTAGCTATTATATGAAATTATAGCATAGTACTGCGGTGGGAATATCCACATGCCTCAAAGAAGAATATCTACAGATCTTCTATACTAACTGCTTTAATTATTGTTATTTGGTTGCTAATTGATACTTTTATTTTCGTCTACTTCTAGGTGTAATTCCTAAGGAAAAATTCGTAACTGGCGAAAATGACGACTTTCGATGCCCGCTGTATAAGAACACGCAGATCAATGGTGTCCCTGTCCGACTCAAGTGGTGCACCACGTGCCAATTCTATCGGTAACTATGTACAACATTACTAAGATTTATACATATCGGTTTCGCTTACTAGCCCTTATTTGTACTGTCTGTATCGCGATACCTGTGAAAATTGGTACAGCGATGCTCGCGATGCAAATATAGAACCTGTATGATTTACTCTCGATACGTCCCTTAGAAGAACCAATTTGTTTCACGTCAATATACCATCGCGATATTTATAGCGCTGATGGTGTGTATTTTTGGAGGCCTGAAATGTGTTATAAGACGTATGTATGAGCAAAATTGTGTGAACATCGTGCTTATATATTTTTTATTTTGTTCGCGCTCAACGCTGTTTGTGTCTTTTAGGCCGCCTCGAGTATCGCACTGTTCGGTGTGTAATGCTTGCGTCGAGACCTTCGATCATCACTGTCCGTGGGTGAACAACTGCGTCGGTAGACGGAATTACCGGTTTTTCTTCCTATTCCTCGTGTTCCTTTCGTTGCATATGCTCACCATCTTCTGCTGGTGTGTCGTCTACGTGTTGAGACACGCGAATCCTACAGGAAATGGCAACAGCACTGTAAACGGAAACATGCCCGGTAACGACCAAGCAAATCCCGCGGCCATTCTCACCTCACTTGAGGGATGTTTCACGCTCGGTACGTGCAAGCACGTGGCTGCGCAATACTCACTTACATATGAAAAAAACGAGTAGTTTATTTAAATAAAAAAATTCGGTTCCATTCAGAAAATATCTTTTATTATTTTCATTTCCCACACACTGCTATTCTCCATAGATAGTATATAATTCGTATTTCCAGCTTTTGTAATAGATAGTTAGCACCGGTCATTAACTAGTCCTGATTCGCATGTTGATTCTAGCATTTACTACTGAGATTTCTGTAAATATGTCAATAATAATAATAATAATAATAATAATAATAATAATAATAATAATAATAATAATGATAATAATGATAATAATAATTTGTTGTGACTGGAACGTAGTTCTAATAAACTAAATATTGATTATACGTTGGTACAGGATCGTATCTGTCTTACAATTTTTCTTTCCCAGCAGCAATTTCGGCGGCACGAAACTTACAAACCAGTTGGTACTATCTGTCGCATATGGAGTTCTGTGTTGTTCAGTCTCCAGGGTAATATGTACGTTTGAACTGTTGTTTTGAAGTTATTACCGTACCTTTTTTTCTGTTGAATAGGAATAATGGTTCTATGCGTCATATTGTTTCTGCCAATATTTGGCCTGACCGGATTCCACATGGTGCTCATTGCCAGAGGACGGACCACGAACGAACAGGTACGTAACACCGAGACTGCAATGGTAACGAGGATAATGATGATTATTATTGTTACAAAAAAAATCTATAACGAAAAATAAGGCAATACCCAATAGAGAAAAATTTCCTCCGTGTACGTTCTCATTACGAACCTTTGATCAAATCGGCGCGATCATTTCAGTTACCTCCACCGCAATGATACCACTAACCGACAAATGCTATTTCGAAGTGACGCCGTCATTCTGAATATAGATGTATTCTATTTTCAAAATTCGTCTTAAAATGCTGCTCACAGCATATTAGAAAAAAGGGTCTTGGCGGAAGTCAACCAAATTTTATATTACGACATCTGCTTATATTGCGACTTTTATATAACTATATTTATTATTGCAGGTGACTGGCAAATTCCGCGAATTCAACCCCTTTAGCCAGGGCTGTGTCCGCAATGTGTGCCATATTCTTTGCGGGCCCATGTATCCGAGTTACAAGAAACCGAGCAAAACCAGCGTTCGGAATATTGATGACCTCAAGGTTGTCTACTCAGACAACAAGAGGTACATTATTAGCTTCTAAATTTTGATCTGCTATGAACAATTAAGTTTTTTACTTCAGGGATCATGAATGACTAATGATGAGATTTTTGTAAATCTACAAACCAGAGCCCAAAATATGCTAATTATCGTCTGCGGATAGAGGATCCTACTCAGTTAAAAGCTGATAACAAAGGGAAAACGTAAGATACTGATAAGTATCTTGAAGTATATATCGTTCCTTATACACATATATGCTGCTGTGTAATTCTCTCCACAGATTGGACAAGGGGGAGGTTCGATGGAGCAGCCCCGGTTCCGTTTCCACTGGAGGAGGGCAAAAAGAGAGCATGGGAATACCTCTACAAATAAGCGCCCAGAGCCAGATCGGGCAGGGGCAGGCCCCCGCCCGCAAGCATACATGTATAATTGAAGCAAATACAGCTCCACTCGGCGGTCGACCAACTGGTGGCGTTCGGGTTCTTCCAGCTACGGCGCAGCCGCCGAAGTGAGTCCTGCGCCACCGAACGGGGACGTCCCCCCATTTGTTCATGATTTATTTTTTATTTCTTTCGCGAATACAGGGTGCCTCAACACAGAAGCTTAAGCCGATTAACCTTAATTACAAACTTAGTTATGTTCAGCGTATTGTAGCCTGAGTTGATAGTTGGCAGGTCTCAAAGAACGTTTGATTTATCAAGTGGGGGTTGAAGAGAGTATTTTTCTTAATAATTTTTTTCACCCCTTTAGGATGCTGTCCTTGAATAGTATTTCTGAAGCTGGTACCTCGCTGGTTGGCTCACCACGCACAACGAGTCCACCACTACAAAATCACGGCCAGTTAACATATGCCACAGGCGTCGGGAGCCCATCACCGCCGAGCAACCAATCTATTATCGTCAATAACAATGCGTCAAACAACAATAATGGAACCAGCTCATCGCTAACAGGATCGCTCGGTCGCAAGGTGAACAAAACGAACCATACAATCAACACACAGATGTAAACGTGTATATATATATATATATATATATATATATATAT